>WNGS01000337.1:13840011-13866967 GCA_020271785.1 Procambarus virginalis | reverse complement strand
AACCAAACAGCTAAGCTGGCCTTATATATCTAGTAGTGTAGTATTTTTGAGTAGAATACTAACATTTAATCACATGAATGATTTCTATTGAAATTTGCATTTACTTATCATTTATATTTGACATACGTTATCTTCTGATTCCATTTTATATCTTGATAATATGAGTATGTACTATAATATGAATTATACTTACATTTCTTTCTAATGAAGAACCAGCATTAGATTATTGGTGGTAGGACGTAATCGTATCTTAGCGCTCGAACCTCCCAATTTGTGAAAGTGAGTTTGACTTATTTCATCATAAATACAGTCCCATTAAATCCATAGGACACTAGTTCTTGAAATTAATTTCAAACCACTTGCTTATTTTTTCGTTTTCCACTTTTTCACATCCTTCTCGTTCACGGAAGTTGTGGTCCTTCGTAGCTATTGAAGTTTTCATTAATTAATTCAAATATTGGAGTCAGATTTTCCCACAGTGCTTGTGTTAGGGTGTTGGTGCTGGTGTTAAGGTGGTGGTGGTGCTGGTGTTAGGGTGGTGGTGGTGCTGGTGTTAGGGTGGTGGTGGTGCTGGTGTTAGGGTGGTGGTGGTGCTGGTGTTAGGGTGGTGGTGGTGGTGCTGGTGTTAGGGTGGTGGGCTGGTGTTAGGGTGTTGGTGCTGGTGTTAAGGTGGTGGTGATGGAGATGGAGTTAGGGTGGTGGTGCTGGTGTTAGGGTGGTGGTGGTCCTGGTGTTAGGGTGGTGGTGGTGCTGGTGTTAGGGTGGTGGTGGTGGTGCTGGTGTTAGGGTGGTGGTGGTGCTGGTGTTAGGGTGGTGGTGGTCCTGGTGTTAGGGTGGTGGTGGTCCTGGTGTTAGGGTGGTGGTGGTGCTGGTGTTAGGGTGGTGGTGGTGGTGCTGGTGTTAGGGTGGTGGGGCTGGTGTTAGGGACGTGGTGCTGGTGTTAGGAGTGGTTGTGCAGGTGTTAGGGTGGTGGTGCTGGTGTTAGGATGGTGGTGCTGGTCTTGGGTGGTGGTGCTGGTGTTAGGATGGTGGTGCTGGTCTTAAGGTGGTGGTGCTGGTGTTAGGGTGGTGGTGCGTGTGTTAGGGGTGGTGGTGGTGCTGATGTTAGGGTGGTTGTGGTGCTGGTGTTAGGGTGGGGGTGCCGGTGTTAGGATGGTGGTGTTGGTGTTAGGATGGTGCTGCTGGTGTCAGGGAGGTGGTGATGGTGTTAGGGTGGTGGTGCTGATGTTAGGATGGTGATGCTGGTGTTTGGGTTGTGGTGCTGGTGTTAGGGTGGTGATGCTGGTGTTAGGGTGTGGTGTTAGGATGGTGGTGCTGCTGTTAGGGTGGTGGTGCTGGTGTTAGGGTGATGGTGCTGGTGTTAGGGTGGTGATGCTGGTGTTAGGATGGTGGTGCTGCTGTTAGGGTGGTGGTGCTGGTGTTAGGGTGATGGTGCTGGTGTTAGGGTGGTGGTGCTGGTGTTAGGATGGTGGTGCTGGTGTTAGGGTGATGGTGCTGGTGTTAGGGTGGTGGTGCTGGTGTTAGGATGGTGGTGCTGGTGTTAGGGTGGTGGTGCTGGTGTTAGGGTGATGGTGCTGGTGTTAGGGTGATGGTGCTGGTGTTAGGGTGATGGTGCTGGTGTTAGGGTGGTGGTGCTGGTGTTAGGGTGATGGTGCTGGTGTTAGGGTGGTGGTGCTGGTGTTAGGATGGTGGTGCTGGTGTTAGGATGGTGGTGCTGGTGTTAGGGTGATGGTGCTGGTGTTAGGGTGATGGTGCTGGTGTTAGGGAGGTGGTGCTGGTGTTAGGGTGGTGATGCTGGTGTTTGGGTTGTGGTGCTGGTGTTAGGGTGGTGATGCTGGTGTTAGGGTGTTGGTGTTAGGGTGATGGTGCTGGTGTTAGGGTGGTGGTGCGGGTGTTAGGGTGATGGTGCTGGTGTTAGGGTGGTGATGCTGGTGTTAGGGTGTTGGTGTTAGGAGGCTTAGCACCCTCTTTGTTTTTTGAAGAGAGGGTACTGCGTACCTGAACGATTCTTATGGAGCAAATTCAAAAATTTTCCGAGTTCAGTTTTATCAAATTATTTCAGAGATCTGGTAATCATTAGAGTTTGTTAAAGAGGTCTTATGGGGAAATTCTAATAATTTCATAGACCAGAGTTCAGTTTAAGAACTGTGTTCTTAAACTTTCAGTGTCAGTCAGAATTCCTCACTGCCGTCTTAAGGATTTTTTACGAAGAAAAAATATCTACGAGTTTAAGCAGATATTTTAAACATGTTCATCAGATATTAGCTCTTGGACCTAGCTCTATATGTAATAAGTGTAGTTTTGCTATTAATTGATCAAGTTCCTTGAAATTTAAAACATTCATACTTCAAATGTAGTAAGAAAAGGAAAGTTGTGTAACCAAGCTCCAGCTCTTGTTAATTAAATAATTAACTTCATTAATAATTTATTAATTCCCCTGAGATTTAAACCAGTTATATTTCAGACGTTGTAATAAAAGAAAATAGTATTACTACACTCCAGCTCTTGTCCCCCTGCCTTACTCTAGTTGTGTAACTTCTTTTCTATTGATCTAATTTCCCTGAAATTTAAATCCTTTGCATTTCGGCCATAGTAAAATATATCAAAGCACTTACCGAGCTCCAGCTCTCGTCCTCTGCCTTAGTTTACTCCCATAAATTCGATATTAACAGTCCAATTTTAATGAAATTTAAACCCGCTGTATTTCAGACAGATTAAGTAAAGAAAATCAAGTTACCAAGTTCTAGCTCCTGTCCTCCACCTTAGTTGCCTCGCTCACAACTCCGCTATTATATAATCAATTTCCTCAAAATTTAAAACATAGTTATGTCAGATGTAGTTAAATGGATCAAAGCAATTACAGAACTCCATCTCTTGTCCTCCGCCTTAGTTCACTCGTACATTTCCGCTATTATCAGATCAATTTTCCTAAAATTTAAAACAGGTATTCGTCAAAGTTTACCAGATGTATACAAAGCAAGTTACTGAACTGTAGCTCTGGACCTCTGCCTTAGTTCAATGTTCATCAAACTTAATTATTCCAGAACATCAGACCCACTCCCTCCCTATCACCTTATCAAAGTACAAATATCCTCTCCTCCAATACGCTTGTTTACTCAGCTATTTAAGTAATCACTTATCAGGTAATAATCACATGGTCATTACACACTTTATCTTCCCCTCCCTCCCTCCCTCCCTCCCTCCATGCCCCCACGCTCGTCCGCTCACTTATCTGTCTCTTACCCCCAGCCCTCCCTCTCACCCCCCTTATCTTCCCCTTCCCTCACACCTTCCCAAACTCCACCCAACCTTACTCCCTCCCAAGAGTTTAAAAAATACAATTATTACCTATAATCTTACTGTATTTATACATTCTCCCGATGTTCTTAAAATATCCTCCCAAATGTCCATTCCATATTTGCACGTGTTTCTCCGTGCTCTCCATGTTCTGCAAATGTTCACAGCATGTTCTCTGTACAACTTTTATACTCATTATTCATGTTCTCCGCAAGTTAAATTAATATTTTTCGCCAGTTTTTCCGTGTTCATCGCATATGCTTCATCTTCTTTTCATATTTCCCTCAAGTTCTCTGCGTTATTTTCACATTATCACAATGTTCTCAACATGTTCTTCACAAGTACTTTGTTCGTATACTCAATATATTCTCTTTGTTTTCACTTTCTCTGAAAGTTCAGTTCATGTTCCCCGCATGTTCACTATGTTCATTTCATTTTCTTACATGTTCTTCAAAATCAAATTTACAATTGTTTCTTCCGTTCGGTAACTAGTTCTTTGTCAAATATTATCAACAGCAACATTACTAATTCTCAATAAGATACTACAAAATATTTATTTAATCACTTACCGAGGTTCAGTTTCAAAAACTGTCAATGTGTTTCTGCTTAAAATCTTATTATTTCTTACCAACACTGTTCTTAAACAAATCTGCACTTTATACAGTAACAAAATTACCAAGACATTCTTCTAATGATTTCTTAACTTAAATTACTCGTCAATCAACTGAAAACAGTCACTTTCATCATCTTTTCTTGTCGTTTCTTAACTAAATTTATTCGTCAATCAACTGAAAATAGTTGAAGTAATGGAACTGGAACTGTTGGAGTATGGTGGAGGTGATGGAGGGAGGGAGAGTGATACTGGTGGTGGAGGAGGACACATATGTCTCACCTGGAACTGTTGGAGTATGGTGGAGGTGTTGGAGGGAGGGAGAGTGATACTGGTAGTGGAGGAGGACACATATGTCTCACCTGGAACTGTTGGAGTATGGTGGAGGTGATGGAGGGAGGGAGAGTGATACTGGTGGTGGAGGAGGACACATATGTCTCACCTGGAACTGTTGGAGTATGGTGGAGGTGATGGAGGGAGGGAGAGTGATACTGGTGGTGGAGGAGGACACATATGTCTCACCTGGAACTGTTGGAGTATGGTGGAGGTGATGGAGGGAGGGAGAGTGATACTGGTGGTGGAGGAGGACACATATGTCTCACCTGGAACTGTTGGAGTATGGTGGAGGTGTTGGAGGGAGAGAGAGTGATACTGGTAGTGGAGGAGGACACATATGTCTCACCTGGAACTGTTGGAGTATGGTGGAGGTGTTGGAGGGAGGGTGAGGGAGACGGAGGTCCTCCACCACATGAGGGAACTCTCCACAGGTGTAGCTGGTCTTGCCCTCAGACAACACTTCTTGTAGCAGCTTGTGACTGAAGATGTACTGCGTCTGTAAGGTGGTACAAGTACTTTAGTACATTAGTACCGTGTCTGTAAGGTAGTAAAAGTACTTTAGTACTGCGTCTGTGAGGTAGAACAAGACCTTTAGTACATTAGTACTGCGTCTGTAAGGTAGTACAAGTACTTTATTACCCTAGTACTGCGTCTGTAAGGTAGAACAAGTACTTTAGTACATTAGTACTTGTACTGCGTCTGAAAGGTAGTACAAGTACTTTAGTACCCTAGTACTGTGTAAGATAGTAGAAGTACTTTAGTACCCTAGTACTGCGTCTGTAAGGTAGTACAAGTACTTTAGTACCCTAGTACTGTGTAAGGTAGTACAAGTACTTTAGTACCTTAGTACTGCATATGTAAGGTAGCACAAGTTCTTTAGTACCTTAGTACTTGTGCTGCATCTGTAAGGTAGCGCAAGTACTTTATTACCTTAGTACGTGTGCTGCATCTGTAATGTAGTACAAGTACTTTAGTACCATAATGCATGTGCTCCGTATGTAAGGTAGTAGTGGTACTTTAGTACTTAGTACTTGTGCTTCATCTGTATGGTAATACAATTACTTTAGTACATTAGTACTTGTGCTTCATCTGTAAGATAATATAAGTTCTTTAGTACCTTAGTACGTGTGATGAATCTGTAAGGTAGTATAAGTAAGAATCCCTCAGAGGGATTCTAATCATCCCATTGATTGGTCTTCCTCCAAAATAATCTTTCCTGTCTCTTAATCTAGATTACACAGACGCCGTCTTGTTGAATCGGCTCTAATACACAATGTACCCAACATGAACTTGAGTCCTGGGTTTGTTGCTGTGGACTCTTCCCTTTCACAGTTTATGCTCAAATACTCTAATCTTTCTAACAAACGTGACTTAACATAAACTTACCCCTTCCATTTATCTTTCTTTCTCGTTCCTTTTCTTTCTCTCTTCTCTCTTTTTTCTGTTCATTGTCTTCTCCTACGTTCCCTTGCTATCCACTTCTTATTCCTATTACTATCTCCTTCTCGTTCGGTGGTTATAATAAGAGCTGCCTCGTATGGGCCAATGGGCCTTCTGCAGCTCTTATTACTATTACTATCCCCTCTACTACACCTTACTTTGCTCCTCACCTCTCTCTTGCCTATTTATTGTCTGTCTCTACTTCTCATCGCACCATTTGGTCACCATTTGGTTCGGGAGACATCTCCCGTCACGCAGGGTGCAGTCGCGCCTCCACAGATCTCCAGTATCATCTCTTGATACTGGTAATGGCTCAAAAGGGCCACCACTTACGGGCTATTCATGCCCGTGCCACCTCTTGGGTGGCTTAATCTTCATCAATCAATCTTCCTCATCACAATCGACTTGAGAATGGTTAAGGACGGACCGAAACGTCGTCGTCCCTTCACCTTCTGGTGTGTGGTCTGGTCAAAGTACCCAAGTGCTACAGTAAGAGTACTTTAGTACAACAGTAACAGTACCTTAGTCCTAAAGTAGGAGTATCTTAGTACTGCAAAAAGAGTTGCTTAGTACTACAGCAAGAGTACATTAGTACCACAGTAAGAGTTCTTTAGTACTACATTAGTACTACAGTAACAGTACCCTACGTTTGCAGTAACGGTATCTTAGTACTGTAGTAACAGTACCTTACTACAACAGTAATAGAACCTTAGTACTACAGTACAAGACATTAGTACTACAGTACCAGTACCTTAGTACTACAGTACAAGACATTAGTACTACAGTAAAAGCACCTTAGTACTACAGTACCAGTACCTTAGTACTACAGTACCAGTACCTTAGTACTACAGTAACAGTACCTAATGACGCTAGAATGAGTAACTAGGTTCAACAGAAACAGTACTACAGAAAGAGTACGTTTGTACTGCAGTACGAGTAACTTAATAATACAGTAAGAATATCTTAGTATTCATACTACAGTGACAGAACCTTAGAACTACAGGAATAATACCTTAGTATTACATACATGTGTCTCAGTCCTACAGTTTTGTTAATATAGTACTACAGTACTTCTTACAGGGGGATCAGGAATTTTCTCATGGGGATCCAGATAACACAGTCAGGGATGCCAGGTACTCTCCTGGGTACCCAGATAACACAGTCAGGGATGCCAGGTACTCTCCTGGGTACCCAGATAACACAGTCAGGGATGCCAGGTACTCTCCTGGGTACCCAGATAACACAGTTAGGGATGCCAGGTACTCTCCTGAGTGTCCAGATAACACAGTCAGGTAGTACAAGTACTTTAAAACCTAAGTACTTGTGCTGTATCAGTAAGGTAATACAAGTACTTTAGTACCTTAGTACTTGTACTGCATCTGTAAGGTAGTATAAGTAATTTAGCACCTTAGTACTTGTGCTTCATCAGTAAGGTAGTACAATTACTTTAGTACCTCAGTACTTGTACTGCATCTGTAAGATAGTATAAGTTCTTGAGTACCTTAGTACTTGTGATGAATCTGTAAGGTAGTATAAGTACTTTAGTACATTAATACTTGTGCTGCATCTGTAAGATAGTACAATAAGAGAACCATAGTAGTAACAATACCTTAGTACTACAGAAACAGTAACTTAGTACTTCATTAGTACTAAAGTAACAGTAGCCTAGTACTAAAGCAATAGTACCCTAAGTACTGTCAGGGATGCCGGAGGTATTCGTGGGATGCACATCCAAGGTACTCCCCAGAATACGTCTAGGGCATTCATCGTGACATTGTAATGATAGTAGACCCTCGGGCCGAGGCTCCAGCTCAGTATAGTAGTCCCAGTGTACGGACAGTGTAGCAGACTGACTCCAGTAAAGTGAGTAACCTCCATAGTAACCCACTATGTAATGGTTGCTCATTCTCTCCACCCCCAAGTGTGTGAAGGTTGCTAATACCCATCACCCTAAGTATGTGTGTGAACGTTGGTCATTCCCACCACCCCCTAGTGTGTGTGTGAAGGTTGGTCATTCCCACCACCCCCTAGTGTGTGTGTGAAGGTTGGTCATACCCATCACCCCCTAGTTTGAGTGAAGGTGGCTCAGCCCCACCACCCCCAAGTGTGTGAAGGTTGCTCATGCCAACCACCCACTAGTGTGTGTGAAGGTTACTCATACCCACCAACTCTAGTGTGTAAAGGTTGCTCATACCCACCAACACCTAGAGTGTGTTTGTGATGGTTGCTCATACCCATCACCCCTAGTGTGTGTGCGGGTTGTTCATACCCACTACTCCCCGAGTGTGTGAAGGTTGCTCATACCCACCACCCATAGTGTGTGAAGGTTGCTCATACCCACCACCTAGTGTGTGTGTGAAGGTTGATAATACCCACCACCACCTAGTGTGTGTGTGAGGGTTCCTCATACCCACAACCCCCTAGTGTGTGTGTGAAGGTTGCTCGTAACCATCGCCACCTACTGGCTGTGAAGGATAATCATACCCACAACCACCTAGTGTGTGTTAAGGTTGCTCATACCCACAACCCCCTGGTGTGTGTGAAAGTGGTTCATAACCAACACCACCTAGTGTGTGAAGGTTGCTCATACCCACCACCCCCTAGTGTGTGAAGGTTGCTCATACCCACCACCCCCTAGTGTGTGAAGGGTGCTCATACCCACCACCCCCTAGTGTGTGAAGGTTGCTCATACCCACCACCCCCTAGTGTGTGAAGGTTGCTCATACCCACCACCCCTAGTGTGTGAAGGTTGCTCATACCCACCACCCCCTAGTGTGTGAAGGTTGCTCATACCCCCCCCCCCCTAGTGTGTGAAGGTTGCTCATACCCATCACCCCTAGTGTGGGAAGATTGATCATACCACCACAACCTTGTATGTGTGAAAACTGCTCATACCCACCACCCCCTCTTGTGTGGGAAGGTTGCTCTTACCCACCACCCCCCCTAGTGTGTAACGATTGCTCATACCCACCACAACCTAGTGTGTGTGTGAAGGTTGCACATACCCACTACCCATTGTGTGAAGGTTGCTCATACCCACTATCCCCTAGTGTGTGAAGGTTGCACATACCCACCACCCCCCTAGTGTGTGTGAAGGCTGCTCATACCCACCACCCCCTAGTGTGTGTGAAGGCTGCTCATACCCACCACCCCCTAGTGTGTGTGAAGGCTGCTCATACCCACCACCCCTAGTGTGTGTGAAGGCTGCTCATACCCACCACCCCCTAGTGTGTGTGAAGGCTGCTCATATCCACCACCCCCTAGTGGTTGTGTGAAGATTGCTCATACCCACTACCTCCTAGTGTGTGATGGTTGCTCATACCCACCACCCTCTAGTGTGTGTGTGAAGGTAGCTCGTTCCTACCACCCCCTAGTGTGTGAAGGTGACTCACTATCACCCACTAGTGACTGAAGTTGACTCACCACCACCCCCTAGAGAGTGAAGTTGACTCACCACCACCACCAACTGCGTAAAAGTGAATTACCAACACCTACTGCATGAAGGTGACTCACCACCACTACCTTCTGAGTGAAGGTGACTCACAACCACCTAGTGTGTGAAGGTGACTCACAACCACCTAGTGTGTGAAGGTGACTCACCACCACCTAGTGTGTGAAGGTGACTCACAACCACCTAGTGTGTGAAGGTGACTCACAACCACCTAGTGTGTGAAGGTGACTCACAACCACCTAGTGTGTGAAGGTGACTCACCACCACCTAGTGTGTGAAGGTGACTCACTACCACCTAGTGTGTGAAGGTGACTCACAACCACCTAGTGTGTGAAGGTGACTCACAACCACCTAGTGTGTGAAGGTGACTCACAACCACCTAGTGTGTGAAGGTGACTCACAACCACCTAGTGTGTGAAGGTGACTCACAACCACCTAGTGTGTGAAGGTGACTCACAACCACCTAGTGTGTGAAAGTGACTCACTAGCACCACCTGGTACGTGAAAGTGACTCACTAGCACCACCTAGTACGTGAAAGTGACTCATCACCACCCCTTAGTGCATGAAGGTGACTCATCACCTTCATGCACAAAGAGAAAGTGTACTTCACCCGAGCACTCCTGCCTGCTAGGTAAAAATGACTCAACTACTATTACCTAGATGACTCAATGACTCAACCACCAAAGGTGAAGGTGACTCACAATGTTCTCCACAAGTCTGGGTCGACCGTTCCTCAGGTGGAGGAGTGCCTGGTGAGGGTGGAGGTACTGGGAGGTGTTGAGCTGCTCCAACATCACCAACACCAGCACCACACACCCCGTGTTGCCGCTCCCTGTGCTGTAAAGGTTAGGTTAGGTTAGCTTAGGCAAGGTTAGGTTAGGTTAGGTTAGGTTCTGCTCCCTGTGATGTAAAGGTTAGGTTAGCTTAGGCAAGGTTAGGTGCTGCTCCCTGTGCTGTAAAGGTTAGGTTAGCTTAGGCAAGGTTAGGTTCTGCTCCCTGTGCTGTAAAGGTTAGGTTAGCTTAGGCAAGGTTAGGTTCTGCTCCCTGTGCTGTAAAGGTTAGGTTAGCTTAGGCAAGGTTAGGTTCTGCTCCCTGTGCTGTAAAGGTTAGGTTAGCTTAGGCAAGGTTAGGTTCTGCTCCCTGTGATGTAAAGATTAGGTTAGGTCTGCTCCCTGTGCTGTAAAGGTTAGGTTAGGTTAGCTTAGGCAAGGTTAGGTTCTGCTCCCTGTGATGTAAAGATTAGGTTAGGTCTGCTCCCTGTGCTGTAAAGGTTAGGTTAGGTTAGCTTAGGCAAGGTTAGGTTCTGCTCCCTGTGATGTAAAGATTAGGTTAGGTTCTGCTCCCTGTGATGTAAAGATTAGGTTAGGTTCTGCTCCCTGTGATGTAAAGATTAGATTAGGATAGGTTCTGCTCCCTGTGATGTAGAGGTTAGGTTAGGTTCTGCTCCCTGTGATGTAGAGGTTAGGTTAGGTTAGGTTCTGCTCCCTGTGATGTAAAGGTTAGGTTAGGTTAGGTTCTTCTCCCTGTGATGTAAAGGTTAGGCTAGGTTAGGTTAGGTTAGGTTCTGCTCCCTGTGATGTAGAGGTTAGGTTAGGTTCTGCTCCCTGTGATGTAAAGGTTAGGTTAGGTTAGGTTAGGTTCTGCTCCCTGTGATGTAAAGGTTAGGTTAGGTTAGGTTCTTCTCCCTGTGATGTAAAGGTTAGGCTAGGTTAGCTTGGGTTCTACTCCCTGTGCTGTTGAGGTTTGGTTAGGTTAGCTTGGGTTCTACTCCCTGTGCTGTAGAGGTTAGGTTAGGTTAGGTTCTACTCCCTGTGCTGTAGAGGTTAGGTTAGGTTATGCTTGCTGTGATGTAAAGGTTAGGTTAGGTTATGCTTGCTGTGATGTAAAGGTTAGGTTAGGTTATGCTTGCTGTGATGTAAAGGTTAGGTTAGGTTATGCTTGCTGTGATGTAAAGGTTAGGTTAGGTTATGCTTGCTGTGATGTAAAGGTTAGGTTAGGTTATGCTTGCTGTAAAGGAAGCAAACTCGCAACCAGCCCCACACACCTCGTGTTCCCACTCCCTGTGCTGGAAGCAAACTCTCACAACCAGACCTAGCTACCTTAGTCCACCTAGCTCCTTCCTATACACACCCTGCATACATGGTCCAGCTAGCTCTTCCCTATACACACCCTGCATACATGGTCCAGCTAGCTCTTCCCTATACACACCCTGCATACATGGTCCAGCTAGCTCTTCCCTATACACACCCTGCATACATGGTCCAGCTAGCTCTTCCCTATACACACCCTGCATACATGGTCCAGCTAGCTCTTCCCTATACACACCCTGCATACATGGTCCAGCTAGCTCTTCCCTATACACACCCTGCATACATGGTCCAGCTAGCTCTTCCCTATACACACCCTGCATAATTGGTTCAGCTAGCTATTCACTATACACATACTGCATACTTGGGCCATCTAGCTCTTCCCTATACACACCCTGCATAATTGGGCCAGATAGCTCTTCACTATATACACCCCACATACTAGGTCATGCTAGCTCTTCACTATATACACCCCACATACTAGCTCTTCACTATATACACCCCACATACTAGCTCTTCACTATATACACCCACATACTAGCTCTTCACTATATACACCCCACATACTAGCTCTTCACTATATACACCCCACATACTAGCTCTTCACTATATACACCCCACATACTAGCTCTTCACTATATACACCCCACATACTAGCTCTTCACTATACACCCCACATACTAGCTCTTCACTATATACACCCCACATACTAGCTCTTCACTATATACACCCCACATACTAGCTCTTCACTATATACCCCCCACATACTAGCTCTTCACTATATACACCCACATACTAGGTCATACTAGCTCTTCACTATATACACCCCACATACTAGCTCTTCACTATATACACCCCACATACTAGCTCTTCACTATATACACCCCACATACTAGCTCTTCACTATATACACCCCACATACTAGCTCTTCACTATATACACCCCACATACTAGCTCTTCACTATATACACCCCCACATACTAGCTCTTCACTATATACACCCCACATACTAGGTCATGCTAGCTCTTCACTATATACACCCCACATACTAGGTCATGCTAGCTCTTCACTATATACACCCCACATACTAGCTCTTCACTATATACACCCCACATACTAGCTCTTCACTATATACACCCCACATACTAGCTCTTCACTATATACACCCCGCATACTAGCTCTTCACTATATACACCCCACATACTAGCTCTTCACTATATATACACCACATACTAGGTCATGCTAGCTCTTCACTATATACACCCCACATACTAGCTCTTCACTATATATACACCACATACTAGGTCATACTAGCTCTTCACTATATACACCCCACATACTTGATCCAGCTATATTATTTAACAGTTACTTGGTCCAGCTGTATCATTTAACAGTTACTTCTGTCAGCTGAATCATTTAACAGTTATAAATCCATAAATATTATGTGACGCAAAGATACTGGAGCCACATATTCATACTTGTATTTTTAGAAAATTCCTAAAGCAATAGACTATTTGTAAGAGATAATTATAGGAAGTCATGTAGGTACAAATTGTAGATTATTATAAATAAATATTACGTTATAAAAGTTACTGAACAAAATATGTGTGCGATAAAATCACACACAGAGTGGCCATAATTAATAAATCTAAGCAGGAGTTTTTCCTTCAAAGTTTTAGAAAACCCTTTGGAGATTACGTGAAAGTATATTACAAATTCATTGCCATCCTATTTTGGGTGTAACAATGTCAAAAATCGAAATGCATTTCTAAATTTTAAAAAAAGCTTTGAATGTAATGAAACACCATTTTCTAGGTGAGACCCGGAGGCTCCCTGGAGCTATCCAGGCTGATATGGATATATCAGCTTTCTGGCATCAGTCAATGTGCAAGGAGTTCTTGCCTTCCGGGGATCACGAGCCAGAACCTGCCCACCCCTTCCCTCAGAGCGTTCTATGGTTGCCATCGACCGGGTTTAGCACCCAGGAAGATAGGCGCCCCAAAACAAACCCCCTATTCTGGTGAAAATATTTTGTACCGAAAGCCGA
Organism: Procambarus virginalis; assembly: GCA_020271785.1. Classification (NCBI taxonomy): domain Eukaryota; kingdom Metazoa; phylum Arthropoda; class Malacostraca; order Decapoda; family Cambaridae; genus Procambarus; species Procambarus virginalis. The sequence continues at coordinate 13,853,698 of WNGS01000337.1, read as the reverse complement.
ACGAGTTGACAGAACTCCCCAAATAAAAATTAACAAACTAACATGACGACATCACGTTGCCGCGCTGCTGTCTGTTCAAACCCCCCTCCCTCCCAGGGAGGGGAAAGGGGGAGCCCAGATCCCTCGATCCACCTTTTAGTTCTTAGGCTGGATGTCAAACACGCAAAAACACCGCCGACCGGGGGAGGGGAGAAGGTTGGCGGGGAGCCTCCGGATTTCACCCAGGAAATGACGTTTCATTACATTCAACGCTGGGTTTCTGGGGGGAGTCCAGTCGGCTCCTCGGAGCTAACTCCCCAAAGAAAAGAACGCCACGCGTCCTAGCTAGAAGCAAAACAACCGGCAACACCGAATGACCCCGTGGATGACCCAACAGACCCGAACCCTAGAACAGGGAAGAAGGATCCCGGGCAATCCAAAGCGCATCCATGGCCACAGACGCCGCAGTGCTCAGACAACAGCAGAGAGCCTCAACCGGACATAACAAATGATGCACCCCCAGCCCGACCAACCAAGCATCAACCCAAGAAGTCCTCCGGAAAACAGTAGACGCAATCTCCAATAGACAAGGAAGAGACGGCTACAAAGGAACAAACCACCAGGACCAAAAGATCAGAAACCTCTGAGCCGGAGGAGAGCATAAAGCTCCCCAACCCGACCTACAGAGGCCAATGCCAACAGGAAAAAGTGCCTTAAAAAACCGAAGGGGTCACAACAAACTGAGAAGAAGAGAGAAAAGAGAACACCCGGGTCAACAACCAGTACAGCTCAGGCGGCGCATGAGCCGTCCTGGTTGTTGGCCTCAAGATAGCTTGCGGAATGGAGCAGAAGTAACATCAAAACCGAATACACGCCACAGTGGCTACGTCAGCTCCGCACGATATGAGGCGACAGTATTCGGCATAAGATGACGGTCCTGGAACAACCACGAATGGAAGAACAAGACAACCCTATCAGAGACTGAAGTATTAGTGAAATTCTAAGAAGCCAGTATGAGGCTATGTTTAGCACACCAATAAACATGAAAGTTGATGACCCAAACAGCTTCTTTATGAAGGACATTCGAGCTGCAGATAATATAACGGATATTAACACGAACTCGGAAGATTTTGAAAGAGAAATTGACAATATGCCCATGCACTCCGCTCCTGGGCCTGACTCATGGTATTCAATATTCATTAAGAAATGTAAAGTACCAGTAGCGCGAGCACTCGGCGTAATATGGAGAAACAGCCTAGATACAGGGGAGATACCAGCAGCACTTAAATCTGCAGATATAGCTCCTTTGCACAAGGGGGGGAGGAGTAAAACCTTGGCAAAAAATCATAGGCCAGTTGCACTAACATCACACATAATAAAAGTTATTGAAAGAGTGATTAGGAATCAAATTTCTAGTTTTATGGAAAATAATGAGTTACACAACCCAGGACAACATGGATTTAGAGCGGGAAGATCCTGTCTGTCACAGTTACTCAACCACTATGACAAAATCACAGAAGCTCTAGAAGAAAAGCAAAATGCAGATGTTGTATACACTGACTTTGCAAAGGCATTCGACAAATGTGATTATGGAGTCATTGCACACAAAATGAGGTCAATGGGAGTAACTGGTAAAATAGGACGCTGGATACTCAGTTTCCTGTCGAACAGAACACAAAGAGTAACAATCATTGAACAAATCCACAAGGGCCGTGATGAAGATTCGAACCTACATCTGTGAGTATCCCAGACGCTGCCTTAATCGACTGAGCTACGACATGGTTATTGAGTTGAAACCGAAGTTCTACTGAACTTACTGGATCCTGCAGCCTCTCCGAGATACAAACCAGGGTTTTACACAACTCCCCCATGCACTCGAGCCATGTCAATAGGCTGTTCTACCCCTTCGCCCTTCCTTCATTACACACAGAAATCACAATAACGTGTGATTTTAACCATGACGTAGCTCAGTCGATTAAGGCAGCGTCTGGAATGCTCACAAACGTAGGTTCGAATCCTCGTCACGGCCCTTGTGGATTTGTTCATAGATGAATCACGTTATTGTGATTTCTGTGTGTAGTAACAGTCAATGAAATAAAATCAAATTCAAGCGCAGTTAAAAGCTCTGTACCTCAAGGTACAGTCCTTGCACCACTGCTGTTCCTTATTCTGATATCAGATATAGATAAAAATACAAGTCACAGCTTCGTGTCATCCTTTGCAGATGACACAAAACTCAGCATGAAAATTACCTCTGCTGAAGCCATGGAAAAATTACAAGCAAATATCAACAAAGTTTTCGATTGGGCACCAGAAAATAACATGATGTTTAACAGCGATAAATTCCAGGTACTCAGGTACGGCAAAAATGAGGTCCTGAAACATAATACAGGGTACAAAACACAATCGAATCTGCCCATAATAGGTAAACAGCATGTCAAGGATTTGGGAATAATGATGTCCGACAATCTAACGTTTTGGGAGCATAAAAAAGCAAATATTGCGTGAGCCAGAAAAATGACAGGATGAATTACGAGAACTTTCAAATCCAGGGATCCCATCACGATGGTTGTACTCTTCAAGTCACTTGTGTTGTCCCGTCTTGAGTACTGCTCAGTACTCACTCTCCCCTTCAGAGCAGGAGAGATTGCTGAAATAGAGGGAATACAGAGAACATATACGGCACGCATAGACGCGATAAAGCACCTAAATTATTGGGATCGTCTCAAAGCTCTCCAAATGTACTCACTAGAAAGGAGACGTGAGAGATACCAAATAATATACACATGGAAAATACTGGAAGGCCAGGTCCCTAATCTACATAGTAAAATAACAACGTACTGGAGTGAACGATATGGAAGAAAAGGCAGAATAGAACCAGTGAAGAGCAGAGGTGCCATAGGCAAAATCAGAGAACACTGTATAAACATCAGAGGTCCGTGGCTGTTCAACGTCCTCCCAGCGACTATAAGACATATTACCGGAACAACCGTGGACATCTTCAAGAGCAAACTAGACTGTTTTCTAAAAGACGTTCCGGCCCAACCGGGCTGTGGTGGGTATGTGCGGCCTGCAGGCCGCTCCAAAGCAACAACCTGGTGAACCAAACTCTCACAAGTCGAAGCCTGGCCGCGGGCCGGGCTTGAAAAGTAGAAGAATTCCCAGAACCCCATCAAGCAGGTATCAAGCAGGATACCTATGCAATGATAGGAAAACCGGAAGGAGTGCTAAAAAAACTTCATACTGGCGCCGAGACGAAGCACGCAGGTGGGAGACCAACAACGAAGCCACCTGCGCCCTGTACAAGTGATAAACCAGAATCAAAAACTCCAGATGCAAAGACTCGAGGAGAAGAACGAACCTGCCTCATACCGGGCTGGACTGATCCCTGAAAGAGGCAGAGCTGCGGGAAGACCCTTGGGTTGGGACACCGAGCAAGCAGCGCCTGAATCCAAGGCTGGGCTGGCCACCAAGGAACCAGAGGGACAACTCTTCACTGGTAAGTCTCCAAGTGAGCAGGACCTGGAGTTCAGGGAATAGGTACAGGTAATCCTGCCTAAAGGCATCGATCCCGACGGCCTCACAAGCGGGGAAGGGCGCCACGTATACCGAAAGATGCCTCAACCATGCCGACACAAAGAGGTCCACTTCCAGAAGCCCGAACGTCCGGCAGAGCCTACTGAACGATTTGGCGTCGACCGCCCATTCCGTGGAAGGGGAATGAACTGGGACAGGCCATTCACCAGGACATTGATCAACCCCCAAACGTGAACTGCCGTGAGAGCCAAACCCCATGAACTCAGCAAACGAGTCACCTAAAGCGACCAGCCCCAAAGAGACAAAGACCACATCGAACCCCTGCAGTTCAAGCAGTGAACCACCGTGGAACATTCCGAATGGAGCCAGATCATAGATCCACGAGCAACCCGAATTTTCTGGAGCGATATCCACACAGCCGCGATCTCCTGAAACATGCTGTGAGCCCGACGGAACAACCGACCCCACCGCCATTGGCCAGCCTGGTGAGCACTGGTCACAAAGCCCCAGCCAAGAGATGACACATCCGTGAACACATCGAGCGAAGGCTCGGGTAGGCACTAAGGCACTGAACCCCAGAAAACCCAAAGAGGAAGTGGGCGACTCGGCAACCAACGGAATGCCCCCAGAAGCCGAACCCAGCTGTCGTGAGAGCTGGGTTCCGGAAGTCCCCAAAGGAACCAGAACGGCCAATGAAGCAACACCCGACCTGGCGGGTAGACCAACATGGCAAAGTTCAGGCTCCCACACAAACTCTCGAGCAACTGATGCTCGAGAGTCTCTCGAGCAACTGATGCTCCTTTGACCCAGGAGCCTCTCAGGAACAGACGAAGGCGGGAATGCAGCCAAAGCAGAGCCGCCAGAGGAAGAGACAAGGAAGCAGTCCGAGTGTCCCACACAAGACCGAACCTAAGGGGTACCAGATGGGACTTCATTCAGTTCACCAGGAAACCGAACCTGGCGAGCCAGGAAAGAACCAAATCCCTGGTGAGCAGACACACGGACTGGCTGGCAGCCCACACCAGCCAGTTGTCGAGGTAGGCCAGAACCCGAACACCTAACAGACGCAGGTGGGTCATCACGACCCGAGTAAGGCATGTGAAAATGCGAGGCGCCAGATTCAAATCAAAGGGTAGGCATCAAAAGTGGCAACCCTGCTGTGCCACAACAAAACAGAGTCAGTCCCTGAACCTCGGAAGAAGTTGGATGTGCCAATACACGTTTTTGAGGTCCATGGACACCATCCAAGCCGCTGGCTCCAACAGAAGAAGGACCTGGGACAGAGTAGTCATCCGAAGGATGGGGCAAGGAAACCACGGGTTCAGACGGGACAAGTCCAGAATGAACCGGAGATCCACGCAGTCCCGTTTCGGGACCGGAAACAGGTGGGAACCCACATGAGGGAAGAGGTCGTTTCAACCACGCTCAAGCGAAACCACTCTAGAAATGATCCGACAGAGTGCAGGAGAAGCGGCCTGCCATGCCAGCTCTGAAATTCCTAAAGGAGGAGGAGCCACCCAATGCCATCGCAGGTCACAGGAAACGACTCAAAAGGCCCACAAATCGTGGGACCAGGTGCAAACTAACCAAGCAAGCCTCTCCCCTCCCCCCATCTCCCCGTCAATGGGATAAACTGTGAAAGGGCCGACACACCTTACAGACACCTAAGTGATACACAGGGCAGTCCCCCGCGCCAAACAGAAATAGACGGGTACCGAAGGCTGCGCCGAATCTGGCATTGCTTGTCAACCACGACAGGAAGAACCCCGAGCCCTTACACGACCCTTCCAGTAAGGCCCCCCACGAGCCCCCCAGAAAACTAACAAGTCCAACATAGGACGGCACCTAGACGAAGCCACCTGCAGATACTGCACAATCGCAGACTCTGCAAACAGCAACAGGCAAAAAGGTGAAGAAAGCCTAAGAGCCAGGACCCAAGCAGATTCCAGGGAAGAAGCGAGCACCGCCTGCCGACATGCGAGTCGAGAAGCAAAAAACCGCGAAACAGCATCCCGCAAGATCGGCACTAACCACTTTAACAAGACAGACGACGCATGCACTGCCGAGGGCCACGCACCAGACCCAGAGGCAGGCCAAGCTCCCCCACACCCAACTCATGCCAGTCTGATGACAGTTCGAGCAAGGAGAAGAAACGCAGAGCCCCAGCCGACAGACTACGCATGTGCAAGTCCTCCACAACCAATGCAGCTGTAGAGAAAGAACCTGTACATGGAGCTGCACCACACCAACATCCCGTGAAAAGACAGAGGAGAACAAGCATGCATTGAGATGCTAGAATTCACCCCCCCCCCCCAGGAAAACCTGCAACACCATGCAAGTCTCCCGCCACTGAAGTGTGCGTGACCAACAGAACGTATGCCAAGCCTCCAATGAGAAGAGAAGGCAGTCTGCTAACCAGGACGACTCCAAAACTTCATAACGAATCCAGTAAGGACAAGAAGATACATATACGAAAAAACTCGAGTCCCTTAAGAAAGCATAATGCGGGTCATGCAGGAGAAGATCTGACGGGTGGATCGCCGGCACAAGGGTCTGGGGTTCCCCGTTTCCTCTCCCGGGAAGGGGGGGGGGGTTGCACAGACAGCGGCGCGGCAACGTGATGACGTCATGCTAGTTTGCTAATTTTCATTTGGGGAGTTCTTTCCACTCGTTTGGCTTTCGGTAGCAATATTTTCACCAGAATAGGGGTTTGTTTTGGGGCGCCTATCTTTCTGGGTGCCAAACCCGATCGATGGCAGATATAGAATGCTCCCAACTACATAGGGTTTCTATAAGACAGTGATCCTCGTGCCTCTCTCAGTGGGGCCAGGTTTTGGCTCGTGGCCGCCGATAGGCAAGAACTCCATGCACATTGATGCCAGAAAGCTAATACATCCATATCAGCCTGATTGTTCTGGGGGGCCCACGGGGCTCCCACTAGAAAATATATTTATTCATATGGAGTTAAATGAAAACATGGAGATAATTTAATAACTATGAGAATACAGTTTCGTTACACTGGACACGGAAGTACGAGGATGATTATTTTAATTACCTGAACCTTTCACGTGGACAATTAGAGGTACCTAGCGTGTACGTGACGGGTACATTGCTACAATGGACGGTGACGGGAATGTTCGTACAGTGAACGGTGACGGAAACATACCTACAGTGGACGGTGACGGGAACATTCCTACAGTGGACGGTGATGCAGAACATAACTACAGTGGACGGTGACGGGAACATAGCTACAGTGGACGGTGACGGGAACATACCTACAGTGGACGGTGACTGGAACATACCTACAGTGGACGGTGACTGGAACATACCTACAGTGGACGGTGACTGGAACATACCTACAGTGGACGGTGACTGGAACATACCTACAGTGGACGGTGACTGGAACATACCTACAGTGGACGGTGACGGGAACATACCTACAGTGGACGGTGACGGGAACATACCTACAGTGGACGGTGACTGGAACATACCTACAGTGGACGGTGACTGGAACATACCTACAGTGGACGGTGACGGGAACATACCTACAGTGGACGGTGACGGGAACATACTTACAGTGGACGGTGACGGGAACATACCTACAGTGGACGGTGACTGGAACATACCTACAGTGGACGGTGACTGGAACATACCTACAGTGGACGGTGACACAGAACATACCTACAGTGAACGGTGACACAGAACATACCTACAGTGAACGGTGACACAGAACATACCTACAGTGGACGGTGACTGGAACATACCTACAGTGGACGGTGACGGGAACATACCTACAGTGGACGGTGACTGGAACATAGCTACAGTGGACGGTGACACAGTACACACCTACAGTGGACGGCGACGGGAACATACCTACAGTGGACGGTGACACAGAACATACCTACAGTGAACGGTGACACAGAACATACCTACAGGGGACGGTGACACAGAACATACCTACAGTGGACGGTGACACAGAACATACCTACAGTGAACGGTGACACAGAACATACCTACAGTGAACGGTGACACAGAATATACCTACAGTGGACGGTGACACAGAACATACCTACAGTGGACGGTGACACAGAACATACCTACAGTGGACGGTGACACAGAACATACCTACAGTGGACGGTGACACAGAACATACCTACAGTGGACGGTGACACAGAACATACCTACAGTGGACGGTGATACAGAACATACAGTGGACGGTGACACAGAACATACCTACAGTGGACGGTGACACAGAACATACCTAAAGTGGACGGTGACACAGAACATACCTACAGTGAACGGTGACACAGAACATACCAACAGTGGACGGTGACACAGTACACACCTACAGTGGACGGTGACACAGAACATACCTACAGTGGACGGTGACACAGAACATACCTACAGTGAACGGTGACACAGAACATACCTATAGTGGACGGTGACACAGTACACACCTACAGTGGACGGTGACACAGAACACACCTACAGTGGACGGTGACACAGTACACACCTACAGTGGACGGTGACACAGAACATACCTACAGTGAACGGTGACACAGAGCATACCTACAGTGGACGGTGACACAGAACATACCTACAGTGGACGGTGACACAGAACATACCTACAGTGGACGGTGACACAGAACATACCAACAGTGGACGGTGACACAGAACATACCTACAGTGGACGGTGACACAGTTCACACCTACAGTGGACGGTGACACAGAACACACCTACAGTGGACGGTGACACAGTACACACCTACAGTGGACGGTGACACAGTACACACCTACAGTGGACGGTGATACAGTACACACCTACAGTGGACGGTGACACAGTACACACCTACAGTGGACGGTGACACAGAACATACCTACAGTGGACGGTGACACAGTACACACCTACAGTGGACGGTGACACAGAACATACCTACAGTGGACGGTGACACAGAACATACCTACAGTGGACGGTGACACAGAACATACCTACAGTGGACGGTGACACAGAACACACCTACAGTAGACGGTGACACAGAACATACCTACAGTGAACGGTGACAGGTCCAGTAGAGGGCTCCTTGGTAATGTGTTTGATCATCTGTGCCAGACCGTAGGGGTTGTGTGGCACTCCATGGTGGGGCCAGGCTGTGTACTGGTACTGCTTCACCTGCACGCCCGCACACGCCCGCACACAAACACACACGTAATTAGTTCACAATTATTGCATTACACATTTTTACTAAGTTATGAAAGAGATATATGTAGATAAAGTCAGAATATCTGAAGCTTATATAGGCAGTCTCTACAACACTGGAATTACAGCTGCCTCTACAACACTGGTATTCCAGCTGCCTCTACAACACTGGTATTCCCGATGCCTCTACAACACTGCTATTCCCGATGCCTCTACAACACTGGTATTCTTGCTGCCTCTACAACACAGGTATTCTTGCTGCCTCTACAACACAGGTATTCTTGCTGCCTCTACAACACTGGTATTCTTGCTGCCTCTACAACACAGGTATTCTTGCTGCCTCTACAACACAGGTATTCTTGCTGCCTCTACAACACTGGTATTCTTGCTGCCTCTACAACACTGCTATTCCAGCTGCCTCTACAACACTGGTATTCCTGCTGCCTCTACAACACTGGTATTCCAGCTGCCTCTACAACACTGGTATTCCTGCTGCCTCTACAACACTGGTATTCCTGCTGCCTCTACAACACTGGTATTCCAGCTGCCTCTACAACACTGGTATTCCAGCTGCCTCTACAACACTGCTATTCCAGCTGCCTCTACAACACTGGTATTCCTGCTGCCTCTACAACACTGCTATTCCAGCTGCCTCTACAACACTGCTATTCCAGCTGCCTCTACAACACTGGTATTCTCGCTGCCTCTACAACACTGGTATTCCAGCTGCCTCTACAACACTGCTATTCCAGCTGCCTCTACAACACTGGTATTCTTGCTACCTCTACAACACAGGTATTCTTGCTGCCTCTACAACACAGGTATTCTTGCTGCCTCTACAGCACTGGTACTCCAGCTGCCTCTACAACACTGCTATTCCAGCTGCCTCTACAACACTGCTATTCCAGCTGCCTCTACAACACAGGTATTCTCGCTGCCTCTACAACACAGGTATTCCAGCTGCCTCTACAACACAGGTATTCTCGCTGCCTCTACAACACAGGTATTCCTGCTGCCTCTACAACACTGGTATTCCTGCTGCCTTTACAACACTGGTATTCCAGCTGCCTCTACAACACTGCTATTCCTGCTGCCTCTACAACACTGGTATTCCAGCTGCCTCTACAACACTGCTATTCCAGCTGCCTCTACAACACTGGTATTCCTGCTGCCTCTACAACACTGGTATTCTTGCTGCCTCTACAACACAGGTATTCTTGCTGCCTCTACAACACAGGTATTCTTGCTGCCTCTACAACACTGGTACTCCAGCTGCCTCTACAACACTGCTATTCCAGCTGCCTCTACAACACAGGTATTCTCGCTGCCTCTACAACACAGGTATTCCAGCTGCCTCTACAACACAGGTATTCTCGCTGCCTCTACAACACAGGTATTCCTGCTGCCTCTACAACACTGCTATTCCTGCTGCCTCTACAACACTGGTATTCCTGCTGCCTCTACAACACTGCTATTCCAGCTGCCTCTACAACACACGTATTTCAGCCGCCTCTACAACACTGGTATTTCAGCTGCCTCTACAGAACTGATATTCCAGGTGCCTCTACAACACTGGTATTCCCGATGCCTCTACAACACTGGTATTCCCGATGCCTCTACAACACTGGTATTCCAGCTGCCTCTACAACTCGGGGAATTACTCACCTGTCTCACTTCCTCCATCTTGGAAACTTCCAACTTCCTTATGACGAAGTCCATCTGACGACAAGAAAGGAAATTAATAATATCAACGTAATATTTTGATGATCAGTGAACATCTTCTTCACTTAAAATATAAAGCTCAAGTAGCTGAGGTACCGTGAGCTTTAGCCTCACACGCGTGGGGTCAACGGTTCGAGACTCCTACAGCCCGGGTGAATGGAATCTTTTTTACTTACTGTCACTCCTTAAGACCGGTCATGCCTCGAGAATTATCACAGGAAATATCTAAATGTTTGTCATGTACACATGAATATTTTGCAAGTAGTTAATTATGAGGGAGAGAATGAGATGAGTAACTGAGAGAGAAATGATTAATGGTCATAGATGAGGAAAGTCTGGAAGTGAGGCAGAGATTATATGAGGCCAGGACGCCATGCCCCTTGGCGTGTCAAGTACTATACCCACAAGGCTATACTGACTGTATTAAAGAATTAGAAGTCGTCTGACCCTTAACCCAATTACCGACAGCTCTCTGTGATCATTTTGGGCAATGATATCTCATCAAATCACTTCATCATGCTGGGGGCATATGAGCATCATTTGTGCGTCAAGCTAGAATAGTCCCGAAGCTAACAGGCATCAGAAAACTCTTTATCCTTGAAGGGATAAGATGTTGCTTATGCATCGTTAATCGCCTGGAAAGAGATGTTGTTGTCTTGCCTATATACGTATATGCCTATATACGTCTCTTTCCAGGCGTTTAACGATGCATAAGCAACAGGGCTCTATCAAGGAACATATTATCTCTTCCCACAACCAGACCATCACCAGAGAAGTCTTAACAAAACACACGGAAATCATCGATAGATACAGCGATAGCAGGCGGCTTGATATCTGTGAGGCACTACACATTAAGAAGTCAACACCAGCAATTAACGCACAATTATATTCTACCCACTTCAATATAGAAGCATCAAGAAATATGGGCCAATAGGCCGTCTGCAGTTACAGATCTATTCTTCCCTTTAGCTTATACCCATTGTTTCGTGTTCTGTGTTTTATTGAAAGTTTGTTTTCGCCTCATCCAAAACTATTGTATTACATCACCTCACCCAAATGCAGGTATAAAAGAGCCAAAGCTGTTCAGTTATAGTTGTGTGTGTGTAAACTAAAGTCTTTGAAAATGTAATAAGTTTTACGAAACGCGCTCAAGTGTCGCGTCAGACTAGAAATAAAAATGAACTTTGGAGAATTGATTTTTCAGTTACCATCAACATTGAAAAAGAATATAAGAAACATTGAGAAAATTCGTGTTAGAATTATTAATTTTACTTTTTCGGCCATATTTAATAATATATGTCTACAGGAAAGACTGCTACACAAATATACTAAATATACTAATTATATATATATATATATATATATATATATATATATATATATATATATATATATATATATATATACATATATATATATATATATATATATATATATATATATATATATATATATATATATATATTGTGACGATAATCTCTTCCCAGAGATTTAGCCTGCTCTTTCTTATTATCATCACGTTCTTCACAATATTCAAGATACGTTTTACAGCAGCTTAAACGTATATCAAGACCAGCCAAGCACCTGCATACTCCCCCCTTCCCCCATTCCTGCACACCTGGCCGCCGCACCGACCCGCAACTGCTGCAGTCCCAGCCAAACTACCTGTTGCCGGCCGTCCTGCATTCTCATTGGCCGTTCGAGAACACACCACTTCAGTCCTTCTCCAACCACGTTCCAAGCAAAGGCATCGTCGGGGTCGACTGGCAGCACCATCATCAGAATATCTTGTGCTCCTAAGCTACGAACACCTAGTTGACTCGCCTCGTGTGATCAAATAGTGGTTTATAGCTAGCGCATATATTCCCAGCACTATTTTTATATTGTATGTCATTTATCCTCCCGTTAACGTAATTCATTTCTGTGTTCAGTTATTTTTTCACTTGTCTTGCACATTTACTCAGCCAAGGAATTGCCTTTATTTCAATTTGTTTTTTTAGATTTATTAAATGTCATTGTCTATTATTGTGTTTTGTGTCTCTTCCCTTACCTTACCACATTCTTTTTTTCCTTTTTTTTACTTTTTGTTTCTTTATGTGTGGCAAAGCATTAACATCTGCCAGTGGAAGACTGCCGAACACCATACTCCACTACTTTACCGTCACATATAATTGGGGGCCTGTCCTAGGAGCTGCACTCAGGTATTGGTAATTGTGGTAAGCGTACTTGGCTTTCATTCCCTTGCTTTCAATATTTACACTAATCATTTTTATTATTCATATGGTGCTGTGTATATTGTGCATTACGGGAGTAGCATATGGTGAGTGTGAGACAACTTTGGATTACGTGGTGACTGTAGGCCGCAGTCATACTCTTAATTGGTCGTCTCTCCCTCCGTGTTATCACCCGTGTTTAACATCTTTTGTCCCTCAGATATTTCTCACATTTTTGACAGATTATCACATAGGTACCCTGGTACTGTGGTCTGTTTCCGGGTCAATAGCACCTAATTTCTGCAATCCGACTCTAGGAGGATAAAGAGGGCCAAAGTTCCTCTCGCACGGACATTTATTGGCGAGTTGGGACCTCGCCGATAGTTCTCGTCACCAGTTGACACTCGCACCCCTACTTAAGGTAGGGAATTAGCTTTCTTTCTTTTGAGCACGAAGTTCGCTAATTCTGTAAGTACCATATTCAATTTCAGTGGGTAACTTGCTTATGTTCTATAGTCACTCGGCAAGGTATGACTACTTTTTTGGACTACCTAATTTATTTTGGAACCATTTAGTGTTTCACTTGTTTTTCGAAACTCAGTTTCAACTAATTAGTAGGATTTTCTTGCCTTTATCCTCCTACAGTGAGTACCGGGTACAAGATTTTCTGCGACCTTAATCATTTACAATCTTGAATTAACTTTAATTATTAACAGTTCCACAGGATAGGTATCGGTTGCCACGTTTCCTGTTTCTGACATTCACCATATCATCACAGTATATTCGTGTCTCATTTATTTGCTATTTTCATCATGTTTCGTAGTCAAGCTTTCCAGACAGATCCAGAAAGTGAAATAGGGAACTTACGTCATGCTAAGAGGGTCGAATTGATAGCTCTTGCGCATGAGTATCACTTGGAAGTTCCCCATGGAGCCAACAAATATGCCATACATAATATGATACTGGATCACCTTGCCGAAGAAGGTATTATAGACTCTGATACTCACGAACAATACATTATTTCAGATAAGCATGACTT
>WNGS01000337.1:13792121-13808273 GCA_020271785.1 Procambarus virginalis | reverse complement strand
TTAAATTAGGTAGAATTTAGGTGGCATAGCTTAAATTTCGCCGACTTTAACTAAATCCAGATTTGGATATGCTAGGTCAGGTTAGGTGAGGTTGCGTAGGGTAGCGGATATTGGAGAAAATGTTGGTAAAAAATATGGGCTTTGACAGTGCTATGATACACAACATTTGGGTATATTTGGTGGAAATTGTCTTAAATTAGGTCGAATTTAAGTGGCATAGCTTAAATTTCACCAACTTGAACTAAATCTAGGTTTGGATATGTTAGGTTAGGTTAGGTTGCGTAGGGTAGGTTGGAATAGGAGAAAATGTAGGAAAAAATGGGCTTTGGCGATGCTATGATACACAACATTGGATATATTTGGTGGAAATTGTCTTAAATTAGGTCAAATTTAAGTGGGAATAGCTTAAATTTCATCAACTTTAACCAAATCTAGGTTTGGATATGCTAGGTTGGGTTAGGTAAGGTTGCAGGGTAGGATGGAATAGAAGAAAATGTGGTAAAAATGGGCTTTGACAGTGCTATGATACACAACATTTGGGTATATTTGGTAGAAATTGTCTTAAATTAGGTCAAATTTAGGTGGCATAGCTTAAATTTTACCAACTTGAACTAAATCTAGGTTTGGGTATGCTAGGTTAGGTTAGGTGAGGTGTGTAGGGTAGGATGGAAATAGGAGAAAATGCAGGTAAAAATGGGCTTTGGCGATGCTATGGTACACAACATTTGGATATATTTGGTGAAAATTGTCTTAAATTAGGTCAAATTTAGGTGGGAATAGCTTAAATTTCATCAACTTAACCAAATCTTTGTTTGGATATGTAGGTTAGGTTAGGTAAGGTTGCATAGGGTAGGATGGAATAGGAAAAAATGTAGGTAAAATGGGCTATGGGAGTGCTGTGATACACAACATTTGGGTATATTTGGTGGGAATTGTCTTAAATTAGGTCGAATTTAGGTGGCGTACCTTAAATTTTACTAACTTGAACTAAATCTAGGTTTGGATATGCTAGGTCAGGTTAGGTGAGGTCGTGTAGGGAGGGTTATAATATCTTAGGGCTAATGAACTAGCATGTTTATGAAATAGTGTAAATTTTCCTATTTGAGGTTCGAGCTATATGACCAACTCATGTAATGTATGGACAGAGGCGACATAGGCTTGTATGTTTGGATATGGGATGCTCATATTTAGTTAGTTAGTTAGCTTTTGCTAGGTTGAATTTAGTCAAATTTGTGTAGTATAAGTATATTTTTGATAGATTTAGATGAATTTAGGTTTTAATAGGATGCATTTTGATAAGATATAACAAATTTGTTTAAAATTATCATAGAAAATACTGACTTCACCTAACCCCACCTGCCCTAACATAACTAATGCTAGAACAAATAAGTCTGTTAGATGGTTTGCATAAATAAATATGGGTGGCCTGATTGGAGAGGATGTAACAAGGAAGGTATTAATAAGACATTAAAAACAATGGACATATGTTAGATGAATAGTTTAGCACTAATAATGTTGAAATATTAATGGCAAATGAATGTGTTTTATATTGAGCTCATAGGAAGTTATATGTACCATTTTTATATGCGAAATTCGGACTTTTGGGGAGTTGGTTAAACTCAGCATATTTAATTAATGTCATAAATATACCTAGAAAAATATCGTGCAAATTGTGTATTGTTTGACCTAGTTGGTTGTGTTTGTATTTGTACATATATAGCACAATTAATATACTTGTGCATTACTTGTGTAGGTTATGTATTTGCAAAAGTTGTATGATTATTGATTACATTTCCATAAATTGTGTATTGTTTTGTGCAAGTTGTGTATTAATTGTATATATTTTTGTATGTGTATTTGTGGAAATTGTGTATTTAATGAGTATGTGCTAGTTATGTATTGTTCATATTTTGGTAAGTTGTGTATTGATTATATTTTTGAGCAAGTTGTGTATTAATTGTGTAAATGTCGTAATTGTATTTGTGTGTAAATCGTGTATTTGTGCTGGTTGTGTATTTTCATATTTGGGGTAGTTATGTATTGTACGTATTTGTGCTAGATATGTATTTGTGCAAGTTGTGTAATAATTATGAAAGATGTGCAACATTTGTGAAAGTTGTGTATTAATTGCGCATGTTGTGTAATTGCATATGGACGAGTTGTTTACTTATACCTTTGTGTATTGATTGTCATTGTGCAAGTTGAGTAATTATATAGCAAGTTTTTGTATTAATTGTGCAAAGATGTATAATAATTACACAAATTGTGTAACAATTGTCCATGTTTTATAATAATTTTTGTGATAATAGTACATTTATGCAAGTTGTGTTTTTAATTTGTTGAAGTGGGGCCAGTGCAACTGTATTTTTGTGTGCAAATTGTGTATTTTGTGTAAGCTCTGTAATCTGAAAAAATATATCTTCATGGTGTAAGTGTATTTTGGTTTATGAGACAATGTGTGGGTATTTTGTGAAAATTATGTTTGTGAAATTGTGTAATTTTAGTGAAAGTGCATTTTTGATTGTCTAAATGCATAAGCATTTTGATATATTTGTGCAAATACCATACTTCGTGTAAATGTCATACTCTGAGTGTACATGCAATATTGTGTAAATGGTATATTTTTGTGTGCAACTGACATATTTTGCATGTAAATGACATATTTTTGTCTATAAATGACATTTTGTGTGATGGTATATTTTGAGTGTAAATAATATATTTTGTGCATAAATGGCATATTGGGTGTGTAAATGCTGTATTTTCTGTGTATGGCATAAATTACATCTGATTAATGGGGAAATGGTGGCAAAAACTAGGCTATTCTCTATGAATGTATGGGTTGTGAAGTATGTGTAGGTATGTATGCTTGTATTTGTAACTGTTTGTTTAGAAACAAGTTACCTGATTTGCGTAGCAAGACTAGGATTTTTTTGAGGTGTAGAAATGATTAGCCTATGAATATAGTGGTTAGCATCCAGCTGAGTTGTTAGATGGATGAATTGAGGCGCGACATTTGGATAGCTACTTGATGGAGGTGAGGACAGTTGACTAGCCTATGAACACAGGTACTAATCCGCTGTGCTGCCAGATGTGTGGTAACTACTTGTGGAATATAGTACGATATCTAGCTATAGGGTTTCATAATTGCTGTTGTGTAAAAAACTAGAATGAGAGCTATTTATTAAAACTATTTTTTGTAAACTATTACTTTTAGTGAGATCCCTTGGTTGTTTTAAGCATAAGGTGGACATGAATATGAACGAGATTGGGTGAAAATATATAGGAGCTGCCTCGTATGGGCCAATAGGACTTCTGCAGTTGCCTTTATTCTAATGTTCATCTTACCTGCTATGCTGCCAGATGTACGATTCTGCTTAAATTGCAGTACGACATTTGGGTTGCTGTTATACTTTTGAACTTATTACTGCATAATAATGATTACAGTTGTGGATGACTAAAATGTATATTCTTAAACCTCTGATTAGGTTAGGTGGGGATGGTAGTCTAGTCATTTTTTAATAATAACATCAAATACAGTACATATAGGTAGGACGCTAAAGGCCGCATTGGTCATCTGGTGACGTCACACATAGTTTGAAAAGTCAGGTGCTGTGATACCTTGACACTTATATGCTAATGGCCAACAATACCTCATCCCTATACCTGAGGTCGCTTTTCGTGATGTCACTAAACAATGTCAGCAACTGGTCTGTAGAATGTATTTGTTTGTTATAAATAATAAGTTAGGTTAGGTTAGGTTAGATGGTTTGATCGGGTTTATGAATAACAGAAAAAATAGGAGCAATGAGCGAAAATACGAGCCATTGTAGACGAATATCGCCTATGATGTTACAGAGTACAGTTGAGGTATTGTAGTGATTAAGAGTTCACACTTATGTGTGAACCTCCTATAGGACCGGCATTAGCACGTTGGCTGGAAGCTTATTGGCGGCTTACAGCGCATTAGGGATGATGACGTCAGACAAGAAGATGACTGCAGAAGGTCTTATTTTAAAACATGAGAGACTTGCTTTTACTGAATGAATATTTGAATTTGTTATATGCTACAGTAAGGTGTAGGGGAGGCATGTTTTTGAGCGAATGTGAGATGTGCATATATTTATGTACGTGCATATATATTTATGTACATACATATATATTATGCGTTATGAAGCAATATTGGATTAGTACTGAAATCGCATTGAAGTCACCATGCCTGGCAGGAGACTGTTTTCATACAAATGGATGATAGTAGGTTTTCATTTTTATTTGTCCTATGCTCAATATGCAATCTCTGAAGAAAAGACAGACAAAGCTTAA
The DNA here is from genome assembly GCA_020271785.1 of Procambarus virginalis. NCBI lineage: Eukaryota > Metazoa > Arthropoda > Malacostraca > Decapoda > Cambaridae > Procambarus > Procambarus virginalis. The sequence continues at coordinate 13,803,953 of WNGS01000337.1, read as the reverse complement.
ATTACATTCTCCAGAAAGGGGAAGAAATAGATGTGACATGATAGAGCGGCGAATGATTTGACATGATAAAGGGGATATTCATAGGCTATTAAAATTATCAACACTGGACAGAACATGAAATAATGGGCATAAATTGCAATGAGTTTTAGATTTAGGAAAAAGACCTGGGTAAATACTGATTCTGTAACAGGGTTTGAACTCATTTCTTATGTTAATATGAAATCTTAGCTATAAAATGATCTTAGACAATGGGAAACAGTACAGTAATACCTTATTGAGAAAAAACGAGTATATAATGGTTAGCGCCATTGAACATTAGGCTTGACAGGGGACGGCCTTTTATTCCCCTTGATATAAATATAGAAAGTGGGAATATGTATACTATAACAGAAAACGGACTTATTAAGGGAAGATGAAGACAGGGTGACGTCATTAACCATTAGCGATGCCTGTGCATGGGTCACCGGGGCAACGAAAAATACACGGGCCTACGAGGGTCCTCTTAATCCCCTTGAGCGAAATGCTAAGACCTAGAGACAAGCAGGGTAACGAAAAATACACGGGCCCTAGGATGGGTATGGGGTGCATAATAAATTAACTAAACTATACCTACGAGACACCGTGGCCAAATGTAACGAAAAAAAAAACGGGCCTACGAGGGGCCATGGCCAAATGTAACGAAAAACACCCGGGCCTACGAGGGGTCATGGCAAAATATAACGAAAAACACCCGGGCCTACGAGGGGTCATGGCAAAATATAACGAAAAACACCCGGGCCTACGAGGGGCCGTGGCCAAATATAACGAAAAACACCTGGGCCTACGAGGGGTCATGGCCAAATATAACGAAAAACACCCGGGCCTACGAGGGGCCGTGGCCAAATGTAACGAAAAACACCTGGGCCTACGAGGGGTCATGGCCAAATATAACGAAAAACACCCGGGCCTACGAGGGGCCGTGGCCAAATGTAACGAAAAACACCTGGGCCTACGAGGGGTCATGGCAAAATATAACGAAAATCACCCGGGCCTACGAGGGGCCGTGGCCAAATGTAACGAAAAACACCTGGGCCTACGAGGGGTCATGGCCAAATATAACGAAAAACACCGGGCCTACGAGGGGCCGTGGCCAAATGTAACGAAAAACACCTGGGCCTACGAGGGGTCATGGCAAATATAACGAAAAACACCCGGGCCTACGAGGGGTCATGGCCAAATGTAACGAAAAACACCTGGGCCTACGAGGGGTCATGGCAAAATATAACGAAAAACACCCAGGCCTACGAGGGGTCATGGCCAAATATAACGAAAAACACCCGGGCCTACGAGGGGCCGTTGAAAAAAGCAAAACGGCCCCTCGTAGGCCCGGTTTATACTACTGGTGTGTACTGTGTCACCGTCCACTGTAGGTGTGTACTGTGTCACCGTCCACTGTAGGTGTGTACTGTGTCACCGTCCACTGAAGGTGTGTACTGTGTCACCGTCCACTGTAGGTGTGTACTGTGTCACCGTCCACTGTAGGTATGTTCTGTGTCACCGTCCACTGTAGGTGTGTTCTGTGTCACCGTCCACTGTAGGTGTGTTCTGTGTCACCGTCCACTGTAGGTGTGTTCTGTGTCACCGTCCACTGTAGGTATGTTCTGTGTCACCGTCCACTGTAGGTGTGTTCTGTGTCACCGTCCACTGTAGGTGTGTTCTGTGTCACCGTCCACTGTAGGTGTGTTCTGTGTCACCGTCCACTGTAGGTGTGTTCTGAATTTGGACGTAATTTGAAAATGAAAAAAATATGAAAATAAATTTGGGATTTTTTTTTCAACAACAGTAAGTTAAGGGTCCTCTGATAGGTTAGGTGGGCAGGAAATTCTCTTAAAGTTTCAAAACGTTATGAAAAACGTTAATTTAAAGTGTCCTCTCAGAACCTCTGCGCGTACGCGGACGACTCAAATAGAAAACGGAACAGAACGTCACTTTTGTGAGTCGATTTCATTTCAAATTACGTCGAAATTTGGCCATATCACGCAAACGAGCCAAAACTGATGTTCTTTTTAAGAGGACGGGTTGGACGGGTTGCTGTGTCACCGTCCACTGTAGGTATGTTCCCGTCACCGTCCACTGTAGGTATGTTCCCGTCACCGTCCACTGTAGGTATGTTCCCGTCACCGTCCACTGTAGGTATGTTCCCGTCACCGTCCACTGTAGGTATGTTCTGTGTCACCGTCCACTGTAGGTATGTTCTGTGTCACCGTCCACTGTAGGTGTGTTCTGTGTCACCGTCCACTGTAGGTGTGTTCTGTGTCACCGTCCACTGTAGGTCTGTTCTGTGTCACCGTCCACTGTAGGTGTGTTCTGTGTCACCGTCCACTGTAGGTGTGTTCTGTGTCACCGTCCACTGTAGGTATGTTCCCGTCACCGTCCACTGTAGGTATGTTCCCGTCACCGTCCACTGTAGGTATGTTCCCGTCACCGTCCACTGTAGGTATGTTCCCGTCACCGTCCACTGTATGTATGTTCTGTGTCACCGTCCACTGTATGTATGTTCTGTGTCACCGTCCACTGTAGGTATGTTCCCGTCACCGTCCACTATAGGTGTGTTCTGTGTCACCGTCCACTGTGGGTATGTTCTCGTCACCGTCCACTGTAGGTATGTTCTGCATCACCGTCCACTGTAGGTATGTTCCCGTCACCGTCCACTGTAGGTATGTTCTGTGTTACCGTCCACTGTAGGTATGTTCCCGTCACCGTCCACTATAGGTGTGTACTGTGTCACCGTCCACTGTAGGTGTGTACTGTGTCACCGTCCACTGTAGGTGTGTACTGTGTCACCGTCCACTGTAGGTGTGTGCTGTGTCACCGTCCACTGTAGGTGTGTACTGTGTTACCGTCCACTGTAGGTGTGTACTGTGTCACCGTCCACTGTAGGTGTGTACTGTGTCACCGTCCACTGTAGGTGTGTGCTGTGTCACCGTCCACTGTAGGTGTGTTCTGTGTCACCGTCCACTGTAGGTGTGTACTGTGTCACCGTCCACTGTAGGTGTGTACTGTGTCACCGTCCACTGTAGGTGTGTACTGTGTCACCGTCCACTGTAGGTGTGTACTGTGTCACCGTCCACTGTAGGTGTGTACTGTGTCACCGTCCACTGTAGGTGTGTACTGTGTCACCGTCCACTGTAGGTGTGTACTGTGTCACCGTCCACTGTAGGTGTGTACTGTGTCACCGTCCACTGTAGGTGTGTACTGTGTCACCGTCCACTGTAGGTGTGTACTGTGTCACCGTCCACTGTAGGTGTGTACTGTGTCACCGTCCACTGTAGGTGTGTACTGTGTCACCGTCCACTGTAGGTGTGTACTGTGTCACCGTCCACTGTAGGTGTGTACTGTGTCACCGTCCACTGTAGGTGTGTACTGTGTCACCGTCCACTGTAGGTGTGTACTGTGTCACCGTCCACTGTAGGTGTGTACTGTGTCACCGTCCACTGTAGGTGTGTACTGTGTCACCGTCCACTGTAGGTGTGTACTGTGTCACCGTCCACTATAGGTATGTTCTGCGTCCCCGTCAGTAGTAGGAAAGGAGACAAAGTGAATTGGTTTCCGAAAGCGATCTGCAGTGTCGCCCCGACATACACCCCCCCCCCACTCCTGGGCCGCAGAATGTAAAGTTTTTCACTGGGTCAATATGTGCTCACCTAATTGTGTCTTGCATGTTTATGTTTTTGTGGGCTTTATGTAGCAAGTTAGAATATGTTTGGCATAGGTACTGAATTCCCATGTGGTTCACGGCCAGTCTGCTGGTATCACGTGACTAGTATGTCATAGATAGAGGGCCTCTACCAATGTATAGCCCAGGGGACGATCAAGCATACAGTGGTGGGGTCAAGTCCACCACTAAGAACAAAGTGGGATATATATGTATAATAAGCCTTATCTTTAGTGTACTTGATACTTGAGTTCTTGGACAAGATATGCAAACCATAGAACACTGCCTGCATATGGAGGTTGGATTTGGGGGGGGGGGGTTAAAACAGGGCTAAATAGCTTCAAAGAGTCCCTGTGTTTTGATTGGGGATGAATGTACCATGGGCATTTCTCGTGTATGTAATATGAATATCAAAAACATTATCGATAGTTTACCTTTGTAGAATGCATAAACGCAGTTCTCAGTGATCTCAGTAATTTCGTGTGAGGCAGGTCTCCAAACTCACTTCCTTATCACTTGTAAAGGTTAAATAACAATGTAGTTTTAATTCTAAACAGTTTAATACATGTATATCTTTTGCAATCTATGCATATTCTGTATTAAATTGTATATTTAACACCACATTAGGTCCCAATAACTCATAAAAGCAACTAGTTTGGTAAGCCTTTTTGCTTTTCTGTGCATTTTCGTCCTGATTTTACAAAAAGAAGTTTAAAAAAATGAAGAAATAGTCACCTTTGATGGCAGTGGTGGGTCTCAAGCAAGAAAGGTTTGAAAATGTAGAGACCCTATCTTTTTAAAGCATCGCATCCTCCGATTAGACAGTACATACTAATCTATATAAATAAAATGTAAATGTTAGTTTGTTCAAAATCGCTAATCTCCGAAAGTTCTTAACCGATTACTTTGAAATTTTCGCACAACGTTCCATTCGCATCCGAGCGGGTTTTTATATACATAATATATAGATTTCACATATGTGAGGGAAAAAATACATGCTTTTTTTGGAAAAACTGAAGTTTGCATGTGTTTCTCATGTGAGGGGAAATTTTCGAAACCTCTTTACTATTGTTTTGAAATTTTTGCATAAAGTAGCATTCGAATAGGTGTGTTTTTATATACCTACTATATACATGCCTCACCTGTGACAGGAAAAAAACATTTTTTTTTTTAAATAGTACCATCTGTCAGACATAAGAGCAACACACACTGTAATCTTCAAAAGTTCTTGACTGATTGCTTTGAAATTTGGACATAACGTTCCATTCGAATACGCGTATGGTTTTATATACCTACTATATAGATGCCTCACCTGTGACAGGTAAAAAACATGCTGTTTTTGAAAAACAGCTCAGTCTGTGGCATGTAATAGCAACACCCGCTATGCTAAATATGTTACGATTCCATTTCAATGTTTCCGATTGCATTGATAAATTTATTTTTCATAGATTTCGATTTATTTTCACTTTGATTTAATTATTTTGAGTGACATTGCATTGGAATTGAGCTGTGTTGTTTACCATACCATTCATTTCATAAGTATAAGTATAGATGCCAAACCTGTGACAGGTAAAAACTATTTTTTTAAGAAATAGCGCCATCTGTTGCACGTAAGAGCATCACACGCTATACTAAATATATTACGATTTCATTTCAGTTTTTCTGATTGCGTTGATAAATTGAATTTTCATAGATTTCGATTTATTTTTATTTTGATTGAGCTGTGTTGTTTATCATACCATTCATTACGTGAGTATAGATTATTTTTTAATTGTTTTTCATTTCGTTTTTTTAACTGTTCTTATTTTTCAATGATGGGAACATCAGATCATTTGATGTTCCCAATTATCTGATGGGAACATCAGATCATTTGGGAATGCATCAGACGAGGGAGTGGGGGAGGAAGAGGGGATGAGAGTGGCGGATGGTGGGGATGACGAGGGGTACAGGAGAGGGGGGGTAATGGTGGGGAGGATGAGGGGACAGTGGCAGTTGGGGGATGTTGGGGGACGAGAGAACGGGGGAATTGAGAATGGTGGGGGTGACAAGGGGACAGGGAAGTGGGGGATGGTGTGGAGGAAGAGGGGATGGAGGAGTGGGGAATGGTGGAGTGGGGGATTGTGGGGAGGACTAATGGACGGGGAGGGAGCACTGGTGAGGAGGACGAGGGGATGAGGGAGTGGGGAATGGTCAAGAGGGCGAGGGGATGGGTGGGTGGGGAATGATTTAGAGGATGAGGGGACGGGGGAGGGGGGAATGGTGGGGAGGACTGGGGGACAGGAGAAAGTTGCTGTGGCCACATGCCCTGTGCGTGACCGGGTACAGCTAGTACTAAATATGATAAGTACATTCCTTACTTTCTTCATAGTACATAAATACACTTGAGTCGTTATATTTACCTACCCATATATTCTCTTCATTTTCTGTTAAGACACTCAAAATTTTCGTATGAAGTTTTCACGTTCAATTCTGGTTTCAAGGCCTTAGAACAGGCAAGCAGGGGGTTGAAGACAGGGGCGAGGATGCAGAAATCTTGAGCGAGAAACTGGAGACGAGTTGAAGAGGGGAGATGAAAGATCGGTGGCCCAACCACCGTGGGTAAGAATTGCAGCTGATGCTGCTGTTTGGTGGTAAAGTGGAGTTCTCATGGGTGCTCGCAGATGTGTCTTGTAGGAGGCAGGGCTTCTCGTCACTGTGTTCTTTTCAGCTTTACGTTGGTGTTCTACTGATTCCTTGATTTACTCGGGCGCAGATCGTCGGTGTTTTTCTTCTTCCCAGGCTTCCTGGTCTGTTTGTTGGTTTTGCTTCGCGTTGATACGGTGACGTTATCGTTGGAGGTAGCTTCCAGCCGGAAATCTTCAGTTATGTAGGGGTGTTTCAGTGGAGGAGGTGGTGTTCCCACCGAGACGTCCTCATCTGACGAGTCAGCTGACTCAGAAGTAGATGCAGTGAATCTTGAGGGTCGAGTTCTTGACTGTTGAGGCATAATGGGAGTTGCAGCTGATTTAGGACGTCGAGAGGGTTCGCACACGAGAGGTTGAACTGTAGTAGTAGTCGATAGAGGAGGCGTCGGCGTCTGGGTGGCTTGTGATGAAGTTGCTGGAGGAGCGGGCTTTGCTGTTGATAGTAGATCCGTGAGCACGGCGGCGTTCACGGTGATGTCAGGGACCGAGACTGTATCTTGAGAACTTGAAGTGGTGTTGGTGAAGACTTCCTCTGGAACTATGAAAGCTGGAAGACCATTTGCTTTGTATAGGATATTTAATATTCTTACGTATTCCTGGGGGGTTATTGCAAGCTATCATGCTGGCTGCCGATGTTAATGCTTGAATTGTGCTGTACAGTGGTTGGTCGGTGTGAGCCGGGGGTGATGGTTGGCTCGACGAATCGCTGGTTGGCGTTTGGGAGCTGGCTCCCCATTGGCTGGTAGTAGCAGTGGGACGTCCTCCCGGCAGCTCCGGGAAAATGGCGGCTTGGGCGTTGAAACCTGAAGTAGAGGTGGTCGCTGATTGGCTTGTTGCTTCCGAGGTACTGGCTCGGGTTGAAGATGTGGATTTCTCCATGTTTTTAATGACGTGTTGTCTATGAGGACAACATATGGAGATTGCCGGATGGTCGCCTTTGCACAGCAAACAGCATAGTGTTTCAGACTTGCAGATGGAGTAATGGTGATCAGCTGAGCAGAGGCTACACTTCTGAATATGCTGGGTACATTTGCTGGTGGAGTGGGTGTACTCGTAGCACCGGAGGCACTGGTTGACGATGTGAAAACGTTCCATCTTCACACGGAATAACGGAATGTGAATACCAAAGCTGTAAACACCATTTCTGGTAGCCATAGTAGCCGCATCTACTGTCTCGAAGGTCAGCTTCAGGGAGCGATTTCTGTTGAAGAAGTGAGCTCGTGAAGCCCTAAGTCCGGGTTTGATTCCTTGAAGTTGTGCATGAACGCTCTTTCATCAGCTTCATCTTGTTCCACGATCCATTGGCTGAGATCATGAATAACGACAGAGTGTTCATCCAGGTACTGGCGTGGGAAGTTGAGACGAAGGTGTTGGAGAAATTGGCGCTGAAAAACAGAAGCTTGTCGACTTCCTCCTCACTATAAAAAGAAGAAGAGGATGTCCGTGCCTTCCTGTTTGATGTCGTTGGGTGTCACTCCTGCCTTTTCTTAGAAAAGCTTCAGGAGAGATGTCTTGGAGAATGGTTGCTCGTTAAGGGGCGTACCCCGAATCTTGTAGCGTCTGTGACGCATGATGAGCTTCCTGGTGGCTGATGGGTCTCTCTCTCAAAGACTACACGTCACTGGAGATGGCCTCCCGTCTCTACCAGGCATAAAATACCAAGTTAGGAGTGGGGTCTGACCATCTAGAGTGACGAAAGCCTTCTGCCAATTATTTACCCACCCGGCAGTTCTAGGTGCGAGAGAGAAGAACTGGAGCAACAAGAACACGTCTGGCCGTGACGGTTGCAAGTTGCTGAATCCTGTTCAGTTCTATATACAAAAGTTATAATTATAAGAAATTTCTTTTTCAGTTTTACTAAACAACAGAGATTTTATACAAATTTTGAACATATCCTGAGTTACTTTATAATTTATTGAAAGATTTTAGTTTTGTTTTATTAGTTTTATAAAACTGTAATATCAATATAGCCATAGGTTAAGCACTGATTGTAATCAAGAACATATTAAATGCTTGTTCTCCTACACTAAGAAGGTTAGGTTAGGTCGTGGTTTTCTAAACAGCTTTTCAGGTAAACACTAATATTCACAATATTTTGGTGCGATCCTGGCGATTAAGTTTATTTATGTACTTAGTCGGTAGTCAGGATTGTATTTACATTTAGTATTAAGACACACTGTCTACTCAGAGATGGCGCTGTCTTAAAGTGAGAAGATGAATTAATTTTAGCTCCTCTCGTTAGTCTAATCAACGAAGCTACATATATCTCTGAAATTCTATCCCGAATACCCTAAGTTCAATTATAACATTATTATCTCAGTAATAGTATTTCTTGAGCCGTTAGAATAAATGAAAGTATTAATTTAAAAGTCCATGGCGGGTTATAAAACCTATACTTGTCAAAATCTTAAAATCAGTCATGAACTCGGCTGCGCTTTAGGAAAACAGCTGAAAAGATCAAGGCAAATGGAGACCCCTCCACCAAATCGTCGGCTTTCTGTCCACTTCAAGGCTTCTAGCATTATCAGACCGTTGAACAAACTAATATAAAAACAAAAAAAAAACAATAATTGTATGGAATTGCCTAGGCGCCGAAGACGTAAAACCAGCCATAAACTCAGCTGGGGTTTTTAAATTATAGCTGGGAAAGATCATCAGGGCAATAATAATTGCGAATCTTTGATTTAACCTTTAATAAAACTGACTGATATAGTTTTAAAGCAACTCTATCCTTTTTTGTGATGTATTTCATTAAAAAATTTACCCTAGCTATAAACTTAAATAAACTCGCGCCCAGAAATCGGAACAACCTCCTCTCACTTCCCTACCACAACATATGTCCCTTAGTCTTCTGGAAGCCGACCCCAGTCACTCACGCTTAAATCGACATAATTTTCCAAAAATATATTTATTTAAAACTAGCTGTACCCGGCCACGCATTGCTGTGGCGCAGCAACCCTCCCCTGTCCCCCCCCCATTCCCCCATCCCCTGTAATCCCCAACCATTCCCCTTCCCCTTGTCCTCCTCACATTACCACCCGTCCCCCTCGCCTTCCCCCCATCCCAACTCTCCGTTCCCTCGTCCTCCACACTGCCATACCACTGTCCCAATCTCGTCCCCTCCCGACCATACCCAACTCCCCCGTCATCCTTGTCCTCACCCACCATTCCCGCCCTCCCCCTCGTTTCCTGTCCCCCAACCATACCCTCCTTCCCCGTCCCATTGTCCTCCAAATCCTTTCCCCCCCTCCCTTGTCCTCTCGCCGCCATCATTCTCCCACCCCCCCGTCCCTTTGTCCTCCCCCAATCATCTCCCACCGTTAACCTTCGTCTCGTCTTTCCCACCATTACCCCCCTTCCCGCTCTCGTCCCTCCCCCTACCCCCCACTCTCACACTCTTCCCCCCCTCCTTCCCTCCCCACATCTAACCCCCTCACCCCCGTCACTTCACCCCAACCATCCCCCCACTCTCCGTCCCTTACCTTCCCACCCACATTCCCCCATTTCCCTTGTCCCCCTCGTCCTCCCAATGCAGCCCCAACTTCCTCGTCCCCTGTCCCTCTCCCACAAATTCACCCCGCCCCATCCCCCCTGATTCTCCCAACCATCCCCCACTCTACTGTCTGTCCTCCCCTCGTCCTCCTCTCCATGCAACACCCCCTGTCTTCATCGTCCTTCTCCACCATTACAACACCCCCTTTTTCCCGGCCCTCGTCTGCCCCACTATCCCCCACTTCCTTTCCCTTTGTCTCGTCCCCTTAAATCCCCCTGCCTTTCTTCCTCCCCATCATCCACCCTCCACCCCATCCCCTTCATTTCTCCCCCACCCATCCCCTCCACCCATCCCCCTAATCCTCCACACATCCCCGCACTCTCGGCCCTAGTTCTCTCCACACATTCTCTCACGTCTTCGTTCGTCCAGATTAATTCCAATAATCAGATGTTCCCTTCAGAAAAATTGGAACAGCCAAATTTTCTGAGTTTCTCAACTGAAAAGGAAGTGAAAAAGTTGAAAACAAACACAATGAAAAAACATGACAAAACAATAAACTATTATGTCACGAAATGAATGCGTAGGGTAAAAACACACGTCAATTCCAAGCACATTGTCACCAAAATATTAAATCCAAAGTAAAATAAATGAAAATCTATGAAAATTAAATTTAATATCAATGAATCGAGAACAGTTGAAAATGGAATCGTAACATATTTAGCTACAGGGTTGTTGCATACATGCCACCAGACTGAGGCGTTCTTTAAAAACACAAAAATGTTTTTACCTGTCACAGGTGGGCATACTATATAGTATGTATATAAAAATAGCGTGATTGAATGGAACGTTTTGTCCAAAATTTCAAAGCAATCAGTAAGAACTTTCAGAGAAATTAGCGATTTTGAACAAACGAACACTTAAATTTTTTTATAAGATAAATAATAATAAATATAAAACAAGATTTATCTTGGCATTATATTTACTTTATAAAGTGCCTTTATTTTGAAAGTGTCATCGTTTATTGTAATTGTTTTATAATAAGTATTACATAAATACTTAAAATATTTTCATAAAAATAGATTGTAATGAGCCGGTTTGGATTACCTTTGACAATTAATATACCACAAAATCTTTAATAAATACTAATACAAACTATGTATAACTAGTTTGAATTATACATTTTGCTAAAAGAACAGTTTTGATCCTAGAAGGTTTGCGATTAATAAAAGGCAAATCCAATTATTATTATCTCAGGAGTTTTTCATATATCTCTCCTCTTCCCCACACTATTGTTTACATTCTTCATTGAGCCCTCTCTCTCTCCTTTTCTAATCTCATTCTATTTCGTCTCTATTTTTTTTTTGGGGGGGGGGGGGACAGTGTGCCACCATGTATTTCAGGAGGCCGCGGTCCAGTTTCTTCTCGACGGTCCAAACATTGGACATTGGTAAATTTCACCTTCTCCCTAATTTACTCGAAATGGTGTAATATCTTGCTCTTTAAAATATTGTAATTTTTATGTAGAAGATACATTCAGGAGAAACCGATCTTAATATCTAATATCAAATCAATACAATCGCTACCTACAATGCATTACACCCACAAATACTTTTTTTTTCCCCAAAAAAAACAACACAACTAGCAACAATTAAAAAGAATTCTCATTTAGGGACGTCACCGCGAAGGGCGGATCAGGAAAGATATACAAACATGTAAAAAACTTTACAATGAACGCAGTCATAATCCAACAGACAATTAAAGCTCACAAACATTGTGGCATTAACATCTGCCGCCAGCAGTCTTTGCCAAATATCTCCATTTACCCAAAAACTGTCGGTAGTAACAGTTAGTATTATCCATCCACCGCATCTCATTGAATGGTGAGGCAGTATGCGGCTAAAACAAATCAATTACAAGCAATGGATCTCGGGGGGGGGGGGGGGGGGGGCTCTCGCACATTG
>WNGS01000337.1:13764018-13792096 GCA_020271785.1 Procambarus virginalis | reverse complement strand
ATGATTGTTAATAAGAAGCAATAAGATGCTTATCTTAACATACTAAGGGTTGGTTGTAGACACTGCCTATATCAGCTTTAGATATTCTGACTTTATCTGCCTATATCTCTTGCTTAACGTAGTACAAAAAGTGTAAAACAATAATTGTGTACTATTACGTGTGTTTGTTTGTGCGTGGGGGGGGTGTGTGGGCGTGTGCGGGCGTGTGCGGGCGTGTGCGGGCGTGTGCGGGCGTGTGCGGGCGTGTGCGGGCGTGTGCGGGCGTGCAGGTGAAGCAGTACCAGTACACAGCCTGGCCCCACCATGGAGTGCCACACAACCCCTACGGTCTGGCACAGATGATCAAACACATTACCAAGGAGCCCTCTACTGGACCTGTCACCGTTCACTGTAGGTATGTTCTATGTCACCGTCCACTGTAGGTATGTTCTGTGTCACCGTCCACTGTAGGTATGTTCTGTGTCACCGTCCACTGTAGTGTGTTATGTGTCACCGTCCACTGTAGGTGTGTGTTCTGTGTCACCGTCCACTGTAGGTATGTTCTGTGTCACCGTCCACTGTAGGTGTGTTCTGTGTCACCGTCCACTGTAGGTGTGTTCTGTGTCACCGTCCACTGTAGGTGTGTTCTGAATTTGGACGTAATTTGAAAATGAAAAAAATATGAAAATAAATTTGGGATTTTTTTTTCAACAACAGTAAGTTAAGGGTCCTCTGATAGGTTAGGTGGGCAGGAAATTCTCTTAAAGTTTCAAAACGTTATGAAAAACGTTAATTTAAAGTGTCCTCTCAGAACCTCTGCGCGTACGCCGGACGACTCAAATAGAAAACGGAACAGAACGTCACTTTTGTGAGTCGATTTCATTTCAAATTACGTCGAAATTTGGCCATATCACGCAAACGAGCCAAAAGTGACGTTCTTTTTAAGAGGACGGGTTGGACGGGTTGCTGTGTCACCGTCCACTGTAGGTATGTTCCCGTCACCGTCCACTGTAGGTATGTTCTGTGTCACCGTCCACTGTGTGTACTGTGTCACCGTCCACTGTAGGTGTGTACTGTGTCACCGTCCACTGTAGGTGTGTACTGTGTCACCGTCCACTGTAGGTGTGTATTGTGTCACCGTCCACTGTAGGTGTGTACTGTGTCACCGTCCACTGTAGGTGTGTACTGTGTCACCGTCCAATGTAGGTGTGTACTGTGTCACCGTCCACTGTAGGTGTGTATTGTGTCACCGTCCACTGTAGGTGTGTACTGTGTCACCGTCCACTGTAGGTGTGTACTGTGTCACCGTCCACTGTAGGTGTGTACTGTGTCACCGTCCACTGTAGGTGTGTACTGTGTCACCATCCACTGTAGGTGTGTACTGTGTCACCGTCCACTGTAGGTGTGTACTGTGTCACCGTCCACTGTAGGTGTGTACTGTGTCACCGTCCACTGTAGGTGTGTACTGTGTCACCGTCCACTGTAGGTGTGTACTGTGTCACCGTCCACTGTAGGTGTGTACTGTGTCACCGTCCACTGTATGTGTGTACTGTGTCACCGTCCACTGTAGGTGTGTACTGTGTCACCGTCCACTGTAGGTGTGTACTGTGTCACCGTCCACTGTAGGTGTGTACTGTGTCACCGTCCACTGTAGGTGTGTACTGTGTCACCGTCCACTGTAGGTGTGTACTGTGTCACCGTCCACTGTAGGTGTGTACTGTGTCACCGTCCACTGTAGGTGTGTGCTGTGTCACCGTCCACTGTAGGTGTGTACTGTGTCACCGTCCACTGTAGGTGTGTTCTGTGTCACCGTCCACTGTAGGTGTGTTCTGTGTCACCGTCCACTGTAGGTGTGTTCTGTGTCACCGTCCACTGTAGGTGTGTTCTGTGTCACCGTCCACTGTAGGTATGTTCTGTGTCACCGTCCACTGTAGGTGTGTTCTGTGTCACCGTCCACTGTAGGTGTGTTCTGTGTCACCGTCCACTGTAGGTGTGTTCTGTGTCACCGTCCACTGTAGGTGTGTTCTGTGTCACCGTCCACTGTAGGTGTGTTCTGAATTTGGACGTAATTTGAAAATGAAAAAAATATGAAAATAAATTTGGGATTTTTTTTTTCAACAACAGTAAGTTAAGGGTCCTCTGATAGGTTAGGTGGGCAGGAAATTCTCTTAAAGTTTCAAAACGTTATGAAAAACGTTAATTTAAAGTGTCCTCTCAGAACCTCTGCGCGTACGCGGACGACTCAAATAGAAAACGGAACAGAACGTCACTTTTGTGAGTCGATTTCATTTCAAATTACGTCGAAATTTGGCCATATCACGCAAACGAGCCAAAACTGATGTTCTTTTTAAGAGGACGGTTGGACGGGTTGCTGTGTCACCGTCCACTGTAGGTATGTTCCCGTCACCGTCCACTGTAGGTATGTTCCCGTCACCGTCCACTGTAGGTATGTTCCCGTCACCGTCCACTGTAGGTATGTTCTATGTCACCGTCCACTGTAGGTATGTTCTGTGTCACCGTCCACTGTAGGTGTGTTCTGTGTCACCGTCCACTGTAGGTGTGTTCTGTGTCACCGTCCACTGTAGGTCTGTTCTGTGTCACCGTCCACTGTAGGTGTGTTCTGTGTCACCGTCCACTGTAGGTGTGTTCTGTGTCACCGTCCACTGTAGGTATGTTCCCATCACCGTCCACTGTAGGTATGTTCCCGTCACCGTCCACTGTAGGTATGTTCCCGTCACCGTCCACTGTAGGTATGTTCCCGTCACCGTCCACTGTAGGTATGTTCCCGTCACCGTCCACTGTATGTATGTTCTGTGTCACCGTCCACTGTATGTATGTTCTATGTCACCGTCCACTGTAGGTGTGTTCTGTGTCACCGTCCACTGTGGGTATGTTCTCGTCACCGTCCACTGTAGGTATGTTCTGCATCACCGTCCACTGTAGGTATGTTCCCGTCACCGTCCACTGTAGGTATGTTCTGTGTTACCGTCCACTGTAGGTATGTTCCCGTCACCGTCCACTATAGGTGTGTTCTGTGTCACCGTCCACTGTGGGTATGTTCTCGTCACCGTCCACTGTAGGTATGTTCTGCATCACCGTCCACTGTAGGTATGTTCCCGTCACCGTCCACTGTAGGTATGTTCTGTGTCACCGTCCACTGTAGGTATGTTCTCGTCACCGTCCACTATAGGTGTGTACTGTGTCACCGTCCACTATAGGTGTGTTCTGTGTCACCGTCCACTGTAGGTATGTTCTGTGTCACCGTCCACTGTAGGTATGTTCTGTGTCACCGTCCACTGTAGGTGTGTTCTGCATCACCGTCCACTGTAGGTGTGTTCTGTGTCACCGTCCACTGTAGGTGTGTTCTGTGTCACCGTCCACTGTAGGTGTGTTCTGTGTCACCGTCCACTGTAGGTGTGTACTGTGTCACCGTCCACTATAGGTGTGTTCTGCATCACCGTCCACTGTAGGTATGTTCTGCATCACCGTCCACCGTAGGTGTGTTCTGTGTCACCGTCCACTGTAGGTATGTTCTGCATCACCGTCCACTGTAGGTGTGTTCTGTGTCACCGTCCACTATAGGTGTGTTCTGCATCACCGTCCACTGTAGGCAAGTTCCCGTCACCGTCCACTGTAGGTATGTTCTGTGTCACCGTCCACTGTGTGTACTGTGTCACCGTCCACTGTAGGCGTGTACTGTGTCACCGTCCACTGTAGGTGTGTACTGTGTCACCGTCCACTGTAGGTGTGTATTGTGTCACCGTCCACTGTAGGTATGTACTGTGTCACCGTCCACTGTAGGTGTGTACTGTGTCACCGTCCACTGTAGGTGTGTACTGTGTCACCGTCCACTGTAGGTGTGTATTGTGTCACCGTCCACTGTAGGTGTGTACTGTGTCACCGTCCGCTGTAGGTGTGTACTGTGTCACCGTCCACTGTAGGTGTGTACTGTGTCACCGTCCACTGTAGGTGTGTACTGTGTCACCGTCCACTGTAGGTGTGTACTGTGTCACCGTCCACTGTAGGTGTGTACTGTGTCACCGTCCACTGTAGGTGTGTACTGTGTCACCGTCCACTGTAGGTGTGTACTGTGTCACCGTCAAAGTAGGTGTGTACTGTGTCACCGTCCACTGTAGGTGTGTACTGTGTCACCGTCCACTGTAGGTGTGTACTGTGTCACCGTCCACTGTAGGTGTGTACTGTGTCACCGTCCACTGTAGGTGTGTACTGTGTCACCGTCCACTGTAGGTGTGTACTGTGTCACCGTCCACTGTAGGTGTGTACTGTGTCACCGTCCACTGTAGGTGTGTACTGTGTCACCGTCCACTGTAGGTGTGTACTGTGTCACCGTCCACTGTAGGTGTGTACTGTGTCACCGTCCACTGTAGGTGTGTACTGTGTCACCGTCCACTGTAGGTGTGTACTGTGTCACCGTCCACTGTAGGTGTGTACTGTGTCACCGTCCACTGAAGGTGTGTACTGTGTCACCGTCCACTGTAGGTGTGTACTGTGTCACCGTCCACTGTAGGTATGTTCTGTGTCACCGTCCACTGTAGGTGTGTTCTGTGTCACCGTCCACTGTAGGTGTGTTCTGTGTCACCGTCCACTGTAGGTGTGTTCTGTGTCACCGTCCACTGTAGGTATGTTCTGTGTCACCGTCCACTGTAGGTGTGTTCTGTGTCACCGTCCACTGTAGGTGTGTTCTGTGTCACCGTCCACTGTAGGTGTGTTCTGTGTCACCGTCCACTGTAGGTGTGTTCTGAATTTGGACGTAATTTGAAAATGAAAAAATATGAAAATAAATTTGGGATTTTTTTTTCAACAACAGTAAGTTAAGGGTCCTCTGATAGGTTAGGTGGGCAGGAAATTCTCTTAAAGTTTCAAAACGTTATGAAAAACGTTAATTTAAAGTGTCCTCTCAGAACCTCTGCGCGTACGCGGACGACTCAAATAGAAAACGGAACAGAACGTCACTTTTGTGAGTCGATTTCATTTCAAATTACGTCGAAATTTGGCCATATCACGCAAACGAGCCAAAACTGATGTTCTTTTTAAGAGGACGGGTTGGACGGGTTGCTGTGTCACCGTCCACTGTAGGTATGTTCCCGTCACCGTCCACTGTAGGTATGTTCCCGTCACCGTCCACTGTAGGTATGTTCCCGTCACCGTCCACTGTAGGTATGTTCCCGTCACCGTCCACTGTAGGTATGTTCTGTGTCACCGTCCACTGTAGGTATGTTCTGTGTCACCGTCCACTGTAGGTGTGTTCTGTGTCACCGTCCACTGTAGGTGTGTTCTGTGTCACCGTCCACTGTAGGTCTGTTCTGTGTCACCGTCCACTGTAGGTGTGTTCTGTGTCACCGTCCACTGTAGGTGTGTTCTGTGTCACCGTCCACTGTAGGTATGTTCCCGTCACCGTCCACTGTAGGTATGTTCCCGTCACCGTCCACTGTAGGTATGTTCCCGTCACCGTCCACTGTAGGTATGTTCCCGTCACCGTCCACTGTATGTATGTTCTGTGTCACCGTCCACTGTATGTATGTTCTGTGTCACCGTCCACTGTAGGTATGTTCCCGTCACCGTCCACTATAGGTGTGTTCTGTGTCACCGTCCACTGTGGGTATGTTCTCGTCACCGTCCACTGTAGGTATGTTCTGCATCACCGTCCACTGTAGGTATGTTCCCGTCACCGTCCACTGTAGGTATGTTCTGTGTTACCGTCCACTGTAGGTATGTTCCCGTCACCGTCCACTATAGGTGTGTACTGTGTCACCGTCCACTGTAGGTGTGTACTGTGTCACCGTCCACTGTAGGTGTGTACTGTGTCACCGTCCACTGTAGGTGTGTGCTGTGTCACCGTCCACTGTAGGTGTGTACTGTGTTACCGTCCACTGTAGGTGTGTACTGTGTCACCGTCCACTGTAGGTGTGTACTGTGTCACCGTCCACTGTAGGTGTGTGCTGTGTCACCGTCCACTGTAGGTGTGTACTGTGTCACCGTCCACTGTAGGTGTGTGCTGTGTCACCGTCCACTGTAGGTGTGTACTGTGTCACCGTCCACTGTAGGTGTGTACTGTGTCACCGTCCACTGTAGGTGTGTACTGTGTCACCGTCCACTGTAGGTGTGTACTGTGTCACCGTCCACTGTAGGTGTGTACTGTGTCACCGTCCACTGTAGGTGTGTACTGTGTCACCGTCCACTGTAGGTGTGTACTGTGTCACCGTCCACTGTAGGTGTGTACTGTGTCACCGTCCACTGTAGGTGTGTACTGTGTCACCGTCCACTGTAGGTGTGTACTGTGTCACCGTCCACTGTAGGTGTGTACTGTGTCACCGTCCACTGTAGGTGTGTACTGTGTCACCGTCCACTGTAGGTGTGTACTGTGTCACCGTCCACTGTAGGTGTGTACTGTGTCACCGTCCACTGTAGGTGTGTACTGTGTCACCGTCCACTGTAGGTGTGTACTGTGTCACCGTCCACTGTAGGTGTGTACTGTGTCACCGTCCACTGTAGGTGTGTACTGTGTCACCGTCCACTATAGGTATGTTCTGCGTCCCCGTCAGTAGTAGGAAAGGAGACAAAGTGAATTGGTTTCCGAAAGCGATCTGCAGTGTCGCCCCGACATACACCCCCCCCCCACTCCTGGGCCGCAGAATGTAAAGTTTTTCACTGGGTCAATATGTGCTCACCTAATTGTGTCTTGCATGTTCATGTTTTTGTGGGCTTTATGTAGCAAGTTAGAATATGTTTGGCATAGGTACTGAATTCCCATGTGGTTCACGGCCAGTCTGCTGGTATCACGTGACTAGTATGTCATAGATAGAGGGCCTCTACCAATGTATAGCCCAGGGGACGATCAAGCATACAGTGGTGGGGTCAAGTCCACCACTAAGAACAAAGTGGGATATATATGTATAATAAGCCTTATCTTTAGTGTACTTGATACTTGAGTTCTTGGACAAGATATGCAAACCATAGAACACTGCCTGCATATGGAGGTTGGATTTGGGGGGGGGGGGGTTAAAACAGGGCTAAATAGCTTCAAAGAGTCCCTGTGTTTTTGATTGGGGATGAATGTACCATGGGCATTTCTCGTGTATGTAATATGAATATCAAAAACATTATCGATAGTTTACCTTTGTAGAATGCATAAACGCAGTTCTCAGTGATCTCAGTAATTTCGTGTGAGGCAGGTCTCCAAACTCACTTCCTTATCACTTGTAAAGGTTAAATAACAATGTAGTTTTAATTCTAAACAGTTTAATACATGTATATCTTTTGCAATCTATGCATATTCTGTATTAAATTGTATATTTAACACCACATTAGGTCCCAATAACTCATAAAAGCAACTAGTTTGGTAAGCCTTTTTGCTTTTCTGTGCATTTTCGTCCTGATTTTACAAAAAGAAGTTTAAAAAAATGAAGAAATAGTCACCTTTGATGGCAGTGGTGGGTCTCAAGCAAGAAAGGTTTGAAAATGTAGAGACCCTATCTTTTTAAAGCATCGCATCCTCCGATTAGACAGTACATACTAATCTATATAAATAAAATGTAAATGTTAGTTTGTTCAAAATCGCTAATCTCCGAAAGTTCTTAACCGATTACTTTGAAATTTTCGCACAACGTTCCATTCGCATCCGAGCGGGTTTTTATATACATAATATATAGATTTCACATATGTGAGGGAAAAAATACATGCTTTTTTTGGAAAAACTGAAGTTTGCATGTGTTTCTCATGTGAGGGGAAATTTTCGAAACCTCTTTACTATTGTTTTGAAATTTTTGCATAAAGTAGCATTCGAATAGGGTGTTTTTATATACCTACTATATACATGCCTCACCTGTGACAGGAAAAAAACATTTTTTTTTTTAAATAGTACATCTGTCAGACATAAGAGCAACACACCTGTAATCTTCCAAAGTTCTGACTGATTGCTTTGAAATTTGGACATAACGTTCCATCGAATACGCGTATGGTTTTGGTTTTATATACCTATAGAGATGCCTCACCTGGACAGGTAAAAACATGCTGTTTTTGAAAAACAGCTCAGTCTGTGGCATGTAATAGCAAACACCCGCTATGCCTAATATGTTACGATTCCATTTCAATGTTTCCGATTNATATATATATATATATATATATATTATATATTTATTATTATTATTATTATTATATTTCATTGATATGACTCCATGTTCTGTGATGATTATTTTCTTGTTTAAGGCTTCTATCTCTTGACTA
Source organism: Procambarus virginalis (assembly GCA_020271785.1). Lineage (NCBI taxonomy): Eukaryota > Metazoa > Arthropoda > Malacostraca > Decapoda > Cambaridae > Procambarus > Procambarus virginalis. The sequence goes on along the minus strand of WNGS01000337.1, from coordinate 13,783,873 downwards.
GTGCTCTTACATCTTGGTTTTAATTGGCTCTCTCCAAATGTCATCTTTGTTAAAGGTTCAAAGATTAGTGTAGAATGTATTACACTAAGTGTATATCTAAACAAGAGTTCGAACCTACATGGTTCATTCTCAAGTGATTGGACAGTATGTTGTTGTGTAAATCCTTCGGGGTACAGAGTTTCTGAGGCATGTTAGCTTCGGGCCCATTCTAGCTTGACGCACACGAATACTCGTGAGGCCCCAGCATGATGAAGTGATTTGATAAGATATCATGCCCAAAATGGTCACAGAGGCCCGTCGGTAATTGGATTAAGGATTAGACGACTTCTAATTCTCTTATACAGTCAGTATAGCCTTGTGGGTATAGTACTTGACACGCCAAGGGGCATGGAGTCCTGGCCTCATATAATTTCTGCTTCACTTCCAGACTATCCTAATCTAAGCTATTAATCATTTCCCTCTCAGTTACTCATCTCATTCTCCCCTTAATAAATCTCCTTTATAAAATATTCATGTGACATGAAAAACATTTAGACATTTTCTGTGATAATTCTCGAGGCATCACCGGTCTTAAGGAGTGACAGTAAGTGAACAAAATTCCACTCAACTGGGTAGTAGGAGTCTCGAACCGTTGACCCACGCGTGTGAGGCCGAAGCTCACGTACTAAAACTACAATAAACTACATATTTTAAGTGAAGAAGATGACACTGATTATTAAACATTAGGTTGAAATGATTAATTTTCTTTCTTGTCGTCAGATGGACTTCGTCATAAGGAAGTTGGAAGTTTCCAAGATGGGGAAGTGAGACAGGTGAGTAATTCCCCCGAGTGTAGAGGCAGCTGGAATACCAGTGTTGTAGAGGCGGCTGAAAGACTGGTTGTAGAGGCACTGGAATTCCAGTGTTGTAGAGGCACCATGAAATACCAGTGTTGTGAGGCAGCTGGAATACCAGTGTTGTTAGAGGCAGTAACTACCAGTGTTGTAGAGGCAGCAGGAATACCAGTGTTGTAGAGGCAGCTGGAATACCAGTGTTGTAGAGGCAGCTGGATACCAGTGTTGTATAGGCAGCAAGAATACCATTGTTGTAGAGGCTTGCTGGACACCAGTGTTGTAGAGGCAGTAGGACTACCAGTGTTGTAGAGGCAGCAGGAATACCAGTGTTGTAGAGGCAGCTGGAATACCAGTGTTGTAGAGGCAGCTGGAATACCAGTGTTGTGGAGGCAGCTGGAATACCAGTGTTGTGGAGGCAGCAGGAATACCAGTGTTTTAGAGGCAGCTGGAATAGCAGTGTTGTAGAGACAGCTGGAATACCAGTGCTGTAGAGGCAGCTGGAATACCAGTCCTGTAGAGACAGCTGGAATAGCAGTGTTGTAGAGACAGCTGCAATACCAGTGCTGTAGAGACAGCTGGAATACCAGTGCTGTAGAGGCAGCTGGAATGCCAGTGCTGTATAGGCAGCAAGAACACCAGTGTTGTAGAGGCTGCTGGACACCAGTGTTGTAGAGGTAGCAGGAATTCAAGTGTTGTAGAGTAAGCGAGAATACCTATGCTGTAGAGGCAGCTGGAATACCAGTGTTGTAGTGGCAGTTGGAATATCAGTGTTGTAGAAGTAGCGGGAATACAAGGGTTGTAGAGGCAGCAGGAATACCTGTGTTGTAGAGGCGGCTGGAATGGCAGTGTTTCTGAGGGCAGTGGGAATACCAGTATTGTAGAGGCAGTGAGAACACCAGTGGTGTGGAGGCAGCTGGAAATCCAGTGTTGTAGAGTAAGCGAGAATACCTATGTTGTAGAGGCAGCTGAAATACCAGTGTTGTTGAAGCAGCTAGAATACCAGTGTCGTAGAGGAAGCGGGAATACCAGTGTTGTAGAGGCAGCAGGAATTCGAGTGTTGTAGAGGCAGCTGAAATACCAGTGTTGTAGAGTCAGTTGAAATACAAGTGTTGTAGAGGCAGCATTAATACCAGTGTTGTAGAGGCAACAGAATACCAGTGTTGTAGAGGCAACAGAATACCAGTGTTGTAGAGGCAACAGAATACCAGTGTTGTAGAGGCAACAGAATACCATTGCTGTAGATGCAGCTGGAATACCAGTGTTGTAGAGTCAGTAAGAATACCAGTGTTGTAGAGGCAGCTGGAATAAAAGTGTTGTAGAAGCATTTGGAATACCAGCTGTTGTAGAAGCAGCTGGTATACCAGTGTTGTAGAGGCAGCTGGAATACCAGTGTTGTAGCGTAAGTGGAATACCAGTGTTGTAGATGCAGCAGGAAAACCAGTGTTGTAGAGGCAGCTGTAATACAAGTGATGTAGAGACAGCTGGAATACCAGTGTTGTTGAGGCTGCTGGAATACCAGTGCTGTAGAGGCAGCTGGAATTCCAGTGTTGTAGAGGCAGCTGGAATACCAGAGTTCTAGAGGAAGCGAGAATACTAGTGTTGTAGAAGCAGCGGGAATACCAGTTTTGTAGAGGCAGCTGGAATACCAGTGTTGTATAGGCAGCAGGAATACTAGTGTTGTTGAAGCAGCTGTAATACCAGTGTTGTAGAAGCAGCTGTAATACCAGTGTTGTAGAAGCAGCTGTAATACCAGTGATGTAGAGACAGCTGGAATACCAGTTTTGTAAAGGCAGCGGGAATACCAGTGTTGTAGAGGCAGCGGGAATGCCAGTGTTGTAGAGGCAGTTGCAATACCAGTATTGTAGAGGCAGCAGGAATACTAGTGTTGTAGAGGCAGGTAGATTGCCATTATTATAGAGGCAACTGAAATACCATTGTTCTAGAATCATCTGGAATACCAGTGCTGTATAGGCAGCTAGAATACCAGTATTTTAGAGACAGCAGGAACACCAGCGTTGTAGAGGCAGCAGGAATTCGAGTGTTTTAGAGGCAGCTGGAATACTAGTGTTGTAGAGGCAGCGGGAATTCGAATGTTGTAGAGGCAGCAGGAATACTAGTGTTGTAGAGGCAGCATGAATACCAGTGTTGTAGAGGCAGCTGGAATACCAGTGTTGTAGAGGCAGCGGGAATACCAGTGTTGTAGAGGCAGCAGGAATTCGAGTGTTGTAGAGGCAGCTGGAATACTAGTGTTGTAGAGGCAGCGAGAATACCAGTGTTGTAGATGCAGCGGGAATACCAGAGGTATAGAGGCAGCTGTAGTACCAGTGTTGTGGAGTCAGTTGGAAAACCAGTGTTGTAGAGGCAGCATTAATAACAGTGTTGTAGAGTCAACGGGAATACCAGTGTTGTAGAGGTAGTAGGAATACCAGTGTTTTAGAGTTAGCTGGAATACCAGTGTTGTAGAGACAGCTGGAATATCAGTGTTGTAGAGGCAGCTGGAATACCAGTGCTGTAAAGGCTGTAGGAATAGCAGTGTTGTAGAGGCAGCTGGAATTCCAGTGTTGTAGAGGATTGCGGGAATACCAGTGTTGAAGAGGCAGCAGAAATACAATTGTTGTAGAGGCATCTGGAATACCAGTGTTGTCGGGGGTAGCTGGAATACCAGTGTTGTAGAGGCAGCTGGAATACCAGTGTTGTACAGGCAGCGATAATACCAATGTTGTAGAGGCAGCGAATACCAATGTTGTAGAGGCAGCTGGAATACCAGTGTTGTATAGGCAGCAGGAATACCAGTGTTGTAGAAGCAGCTGTAATACCAGTGATGTAGAGACAGCTGGAATACCAGTTTTGTAAAGGCAGCGGGAATACCAGTGTTGTAGAGACAGCTGGAATACCAGTGTTGTAGAGGCTGCGAGAATACCAGTGTTGTAGAGGCAGCGGGAATGCCAGTGTTGTAGAGGCAGCTGCAATACCAGTATTGTAGAGGCAGCAGGAATACCAGTGTTGTAGAGGCAGGTAGAATACCATTATTATAGAGGCAGCTGAAATACCATTGTTCTAGAATCATCTGGAATATTAGTGCTGTATAGGCAGCTAGAATACCAGTGTTGTAGAGGCAGCAGGAATACCAGTGTTGTTGAGGCAGCAGGAACACCAGTGTTGCAGAGGCGGCTGGAATTCCAGTGTTGTAGTGTAAGCGAGAATACCTATGCTGTATAGGCAGCTGGAATACCTCTGTTGTAGAGGCAGCAGGATTCAAATGTTGTAGAGGCAGCAGGACAACTAGTGTTGTAGAGGCAGCAAGAATACCAGTGTTGTAGAGGCAGCAGGAATACCAGTGTTGTAGAGGCAGCAGGAATACTAGTGTTGTAGAGGCAGCGGGAATACCAGTGTTGTAAAGGCAGCTGGAATACTAGTGTTGTAGAGGCAGCGGGAATACCAGTGTTGTAGAGGCAGCTGTAATACCAGTGTTGTAGAGTCAGTTGAAATACTAGTGTTGTAGAGGCAGCATTAATACCAGTGTTGTAGAGGCAACGGAAATACCAGTGTTTTAAAGGCAGTAGGAATACCAGTGTTCTAGAGTTAGCTGGAATACCAGTGTTGTAGAGACAGCTGGAATATCAGTGTTGTAGAGGCAGCTGGAATATCAGTGTTGTAGAGGCAGCTGGAATATCAGTGTTGTAGAGGCAGCTGGAATACCAGTGTTGTAGAGGCAGTAGGAATAGCAGTGTTGTAGAGGCAGCTGGAATACCAGTGTTGTAGAGGCATCAGGAATTCCAGTGTTGTATGGGGTAGCGGAAATACCAGTGTTGTAGAGTAAGTGGAATACCGGTGTTGTAGAGGAAGCTGTAATACCAGTGTTGTAGAGGCAGCCGGAATACCAGTGTTGTAGAGAAAGCTGGAATATCAGTGTTGTAGAGTAAGTTGGAATACCAGTGTTGTAGAGGAAGCTAGAATTCCAGTGTTATAGAGCAAACAGGTTTACCATTGCTCTTGAGGCATCTGGAATACCAGTGTTGTAGTGGGTAGCTGGAATACCAGTGTTGTAGATTCAGCTGGAATACTAGTGATGTAGAGGCAGCTGGAATACCAGTGTTGTAGAGCCGTTGGGAATACTAATGTTGTAGAAGCAGAAGGAATACCAGTGTTGTAAAGGCAGCAAGAATACTAGTGTTGTGGAGTGAGTGGGAATACCAGTGCTGTTGAAGCAGCAGGAATACCAGTGCTTTAGAGGCAGCTGGAATACCAGTGTTGTAGAGACAGGTGGAATAGCAGTGTTGTAGAGGCAGTGGAAATACCAATGTTGTAGAGACGGCTGGAATACCAGTGTTGTAGAGGCAGCTAGAATGTCAGTGTTATAGAGGCAGCTAGAATTCGAGTGTTGTAGAGGAAGCATGAATACCAGTGATGTAGAGGCAGCTGGAGTACCAGTGTTGTAGAGACAGCTCGGATATCAGTGTTGTAGAGGCAGCTGGAATACCAGTGTTGTAGAGGCAGCTGGAATTCCAGTGTTGTAGAGCAAGCAGGAATACCATTTCTGTAGAGGCAGCTGGAATTCCAGTGTTGCAGGGGGTAGCGGGAATACCAGTGTTGTAGAATAGGTGGGGATACCAGTGTTGTAGTTGCAGCCGGAATACAAGTGTTGTAGAAGCTGCTGTAATACCAGTGTTGTAGAGGCAGTAGGAATACCAGTGTTGTAGATGCAGCTGTAGTACCAGTGTTGTAGAGGCAGCTGGAATTCCAGCATTGTAGAGGCAGATGGAATACCAGTGTTGTAGAGCAAGCAGGAAGTAAGTGGGTAAATAATAATAAAAAAGATGGCACCAAACTGTGAAGGCTATGTAGCACCATCAAATGCACGGGATAATCAGAGGGCGCTAAATATCACCAAGGATGCCAATACGAGAACAGAAACGCATAAGGCGAACAATATCAAAATTATTCCGAGTCACCAAGAATACTATCGAGAGACAAGCGACCGCGGGGGTTGGTCGGAAAACAAGACACACGCTCGTCCCGGAAGTCAGGACATTCAACAAGGATATGCACGACTGTAAGAGGGACAATGCAATTAGGACAATAAGGAGCAGGGCGGCGCTCCATCAAGCGACCGTGAGTTAAGCAAGTATGGCCAATACGCAACCTCGCCAGAGCCGTTTCCCATCGCCGTTTACGGTGGTAGGAGGACGGCCACGAGGACACACAACTTTTAAGAGAATGTAGTTTGTTACCAGTAACAGACGATCAACAAGCCTGCCAACGGGTAAGGATGGAGGAATGGATAATCGGGTAAAAGTCGGAATAAGGAATACCTTTACGAGAGATGGGACAAGAGCGGATAGCATCCCTGGTGGCAGCATCCGCATGCTCATTTAAAGAGACACCAATATGGCTGGGAACCCAACACAACTCAACCGACATAAATTTACTGTGAACAAGAAACAGCCAACGCTGGATCTTGACAACCACTGGATGTACCGAATAAAAGGACCCGAGAGCCATGAGGGCACTACGAGTGTCAACAACAACTACAAAGGATGATTGACAATGAGAGACCAGGAGACTAAGAGCATAGAGAATATCATAAAGCTCCGCTGTGAAGATGCTAGTCTCCAGGAGGTAAGCGACACATATAAGTGTGATCAGGAAAAACAACAGAGTAGCCAACACCGCCTGCAGACTTAGACCCATCAGTGAAGATGGAAACGCAGTGGGAGTGAGAGGAAAAGTGCTCAAGGAAAAGGCGTTTTAGAACCGTAGGAGGGGTAAAAGCTTTAGGGATGCAGGTCAAGGACGTACAAAACTACGAAGGGGGGACTCTTTCATGGGGGCAAAGAAGGAACTACACGAGGAGTAATATTAGAAATACAAACGGAAATAGAATCCTGTAAGCGAGATAACTGGACAGAAAGAGGAAGGTGGTGAAGAGGAACAGGAACCACAGGAGGGGTAAAAGTTAAAGTACGACAGAGGTGAGAGGAAGGATGTTGCAAGGACTGCGATAGATAGCGTAGACTGTAGCGATCACGGCGGTCCTGGAGAGAGATAGGAAGCCAGTGTCAACATACAAGCTGAGGACAGGAGTCGAACGAAAGGCACCAGAACTGAGGCGCAACCCAGTATGGTGCAAAGCATCAAGACAGCGAAGAGAGGAAGGAGAAGCAGACGAGTAAGAAGGGCAACCATAATCGAGCTTAGACAGGACGACAGAGGAATGTAAAGCAAGGAGAGTGCGCCTATCCGTTCCTTAAGAAGTATGGGATAATACCCGTAGGAGGGTAAGGGCCTTAGAGCACTCAACACGGAGGTAAGAGATATGGGGAGACCAAGACAAACGAGTGTCAAAGAATAACCCCAAAAGCTTCGTGGAATCTTTGTACTCAAGGGGGTGACGATAAAGTGCCAAAGAGGGACGAAGAACGACCCGTTTCCGAGTAAAAGTCATGGCACAAGTCTTAGTAGTAGAGAACTTGAAGCCATGATCGGTGGCCCAAGACGACGCGGCATCAATCGCAAGTTGAATCGCCCTGACAGCAAAGGGTAAGATCATCGACATAGAGAGCGGAGAAGACGCCTGAAGGAAGAGAGGAAAGAAGACCATTGAGGGCAACCAGAAAAAGAGTAGTGCTCAGAACACTACCCTGGGGCACACCTTCGTATTGCTGAAAAGAGGCAGAGAGAGCAGTACCAAGCCGCACCCGAAAGGGACGACGAGAGAGGAAGCTGTGGAGGAAGAGAGGGAGATGACCACGAAGGACAAAAGAATGAAGCTGGGATAGAATATGATATCGCCAAGCAGTGTCGTAAGCCTTTTCCAGGTCGAAAAGGACGGCATCAACGGAGGTCTTCGCAGTAAAAGCAGTATGAATATAGACCTCCAAGTTCACCAGGACATCTGTTGTGCTGCTGCACATGCGGAAACCAAATTGAGAAGGGGAGAAAGGTGACGGTGTTCCAGGAACCACATCAGACGAACGTTAACCATACGTTCAAAGAGTTTGCAGACACAACTTGTGAGGGCAATAGGGCAAAAGTCCTTAGGGGATGTTCCCAGAGACCCTGGTTTGCGAACAGGGAGGACAACCGCATCGAACCAGTCCTCAGGGACTGACGACGACTCCCAGATCCGATTATACAGAGTCAGTAAATACTGAGATGTGCACGGAGGGAAATGGCAAAGCATCTCATAATGAATACCATCGGAGCCCGCCGCCATAGAACCGCAGAGGGCCAGGGCAGAACAAAGTTCAGAGAGAGAGAAGGGATCGTTATAGGGAAGTCGAAGACGATTGCAGAAATGTAAAGGACGAGACTCAAGGACAGGTTTACGAAGAAGGAAAGATTGGGGAAGATGAAGATCAGAGCTAACAGAAGAAAAGTGGGAACCCAGTTCAGTAGCGACCTGCAACGGGTCCGCCACAAGAGTACCACGGAAGTGATGGACATCGGGAACGAACTTACCCGCTATCTTTCCGATACGCTTCCAGATCTGTGGCAGAGGAGTTTCGGACGTAATGGTGGAGACATAAGATGCCCAACATTCATGTTTAGCCGTATGGATGGCCCTATGGGCGACCGCACTCGCCTTCTGAAAGAAAAGAATAGGCCGTCTGCCGACGGCGGTGTCTCTTCCAGGCTGCACGCTTACAGCAGACAGCCCGAGCACAGTCTGCATTCCACTAGGGAACGCACTTCCGTGGACCTCGAGAGGAAGAGCGAGGAATAGAGTGGAGGGCAGCGTTGAAGATAGTGTTATGACAAAAGAGGAGAGAGCGAGGGAGAGGTCAGAGAGAGCAGCACTGAGAGTAAAGAGGTTCCAGTCCGCTTTCGCAAACTGTCACCTAGCGAAGGAGAGTGGAGGGCGAAAAGAGAAAAAGGTAACAAGGATAGGGAAATGGTTACTGCCATGGAGGTCATCAAGAACCTGCCACATGAAATCTAAGTAAAGAGAAGACGAGCAAAGAGAAAGATCAAGACAGGAAAGGGTGCGAGTCCGAGAGTCCAAATGTGTGGGCTCACTAGAATTCAGAAGAGACAGGGAAGAAGAGAGGATAAACGGCTCAAGAAGGTGACCCGGGTGTTCGTCAGAACATCACCCCAAAGGGAATGATGACAATTGAAATCACCAGCAGGAGCACAGGCTCCGGCAAGGAGTCCAGTAGGTCTTTCAGATCAGGAAGAGAAAGCGGGACACTCGGGGGGAGATAAATGGAACATACAGTGTACCATTTCCCCACAAAGATACTAGCAGCAGAACAATGGAGAGGCGAAGGAAAAAATAAGGGGACAAAGGGAACATCAGAGCGAATCAAGAGAACAGAAGAGTTAGGAGCCCCAGCAACAGCTGGGGGGAGGGGAGAGAAAGAATAGCCATGGAAGCGACCAGGACAAGCACCAAGCATCGGCTCCTGGAGACAGACACAAAGGGAGCGAAAATCGCGAAAACGGAGGGAAGGAAGCGGGAGAACAGACCAAAGGTGGACAGGCGGGGGTCCGGAGGAAGAGGAGGAGGCAACCGAGACGAGTAGTCAAGGACAGCAGCAGGAAGAGGTGGAGCAGAAAGAGGGGAACGCACCTCAGCAAGGGCAGCAACCGAGAGGGAAGCGGGGGCCAAAGAAACCTCCATAGGAGGAACAGAGGGTGCAACCACCGAAATGGGAGGGGAAGGGGCGATAGAGTCAGAAGTAGTGGCCGAGGAAGAAAGCAAAGCCTTCTTACCCGCCGGGGAGGAGCCAGGCTTACGCTTCTGACTTAAAGAGACAGTTGTCCCAGCAACTACGAACTGGGCAACGGATTCCTGCATCTCAACTGGAGAAGCTGAACGAGAGCACACACGACGGCCGTTAGGAGAGCGATGGACATCAGCCCGCACTGACAGGCGGCGGGGAGAGTCAATAGATGGAGAAGGATGGGAAGGAGGATCGGAGGGAGACGAGGAAGAAGATACAGGATACATGACAGACCTGGCAGAAAGAAGGGGAACCCCAGACAGAGGACCAGGAGAGGGACCCTCCGGGACAGAACTCAAAGGAACAGAGGAGGGGGCAGTGGGCGTATCAGGGTCCAAGGCCCGGAAACGGTTGTGGGTCTGAGGAAGGTGGGAGGGACGAGAAGATGAAGAGCGCAACACTCGAGCATAAGAGACATTAGCATAAGGCAGGAGCCGGCGAACCTGGCGCCTCGGCTCAGGAAAAGGTAAACGCTCCTGGTGCTTCAAGTTGAGGACGGCTGCCTCAAGTTTGTAATGGATACAGGCACGGGAGAAGGTAGGATGAGCCTCACCGCAGTTGAGGCAGTGAGCCTGGGGAGAAGTGCACTCCGACTTAGAGTGACCTTTGCCCCCACACAAAGGACAGAGAGAGACAGTCCCAAACTTCCAACACTTGTTACAAAGCCTAGGAGAAGGAATGTACTCCTGGACAGAGCACCTGGCACCAGCAAGAATGACAGAGGATGGAAGGGTCCTACCATCAAAGGTAATCTTCACAACCCGAAGAGGTTGACGGCGACGACCACGAGAGGGACGAGTAAACGAGTCTACCTGGAGGACAGAATGGCCTTGGGCATCAAGGATATGCCGAATATCATCGTGGCAGTCCTGCAGATTCCGAACACCGGTCGCAACATGGAGAGGGAGGAGAATAGTGCCAACACTGGCATTCAACCGAGCGTTCTTTGAGACCCGAACAGGGATCTCTCCAAGGCAGGATAAGGCAGCCAAGTGGGAAGCTGCATCCTGAGAAGGAGCACCAAAGACACATGTACCGAGACGAGTGGGGTTGAAGGTAACAGAGGCATCCACGGAATCAACAAGATGCCGATGGAGGGAGAAATCGTCAGGAGGTGCAGAATCAAGAGGGAGGAGATCAAAGTATTTGGCCCAAGAAGGGGGACCAAACAAGGCCTGATTCGCATCAGTACGGGAAGGAATCGAGCGAGTGCGGCCGTGGCGTGGACGGCATTGAGAACCCCTAGAGAGGGGTTAAAAGGCGCAGTAGTCACAACGAGAGACTTAGCCGCACCAGGGTATGAAGTGGTCACCACTGGGGGCTTGAGGCTCGACTCAACCACAGAGAAGGGAGGGGAGCTGGGGGAAGAAGTCAGGAGGGTCAAAGGAGGAGCAAGGTCGGGGCCCAATGCAGCGGGGGCTACAGAGCCCGGCCTTCCAATACAGGCCGACTCGGGGGCTTGGTCGCCCACCCCACGAGCCTGAGAGGGTACAACAGAAGCATTCAATGACATACAGATGAAGAGATAAATTCATCCACGAATGTGCCCCCACACCCACCACGGAGCCACAATTAGAGGCAGGACACCCAACAGGAAGCTATCGCCGATCATGCCGGGGCCCCTTAGGGGTGCGTCGTGAGTATACGCCCCACAAACACCACCTTAAGAACCGTCAGTCCGTCGAGATCGGGTTCAGCAACGAAAGGGGGATTGACAATAAAGGTTCCCCTCACTCGAGACGTTGGGTACTACAGTTCTACGGGTACAAGAGTATTCCTCCTCAAGCACTCGGGCTTCAAAATAGAAGGAGTCCAAAGGAATAACCAAAACAAGCAAAAAGTCGGCAGGAAACGACAAGCAGATAGGAGAAGAGGGGGAGAGAAAAACGAAACAGAAGGAAAAGGAAAAGGCGTTCAGTACAATTAGAGAGGACAGCAGCAGGAGCACAAGGCCACAAAAGGACAGAGGACTGTCCCAAGGAGCATCACACTCCGGCAGCCGCCCACTAAGCCCCCCTCACGGCATCAACGGGCTGAACAGGGGGGGGAGCAAGCAGGAATACTATTGCTGTAGAGGCAGCTGGAATTCCAGTGTTATAGGGGGTAGCGGGAATACCAGTGTTGTAGGGGGTAGCTGGAATACCTGTGTTGTGGATTCAGCTGGAATACCAGTGTTGTAGAGACAGCTGGAATACCAGTGTTGTAGAGCCGGTCGGAATACCAGTGTTGTAGAAGCAACAGAAATACCAGTGTTGTAAAGGCAGCAGGAATCCCAGTGTTGTGGAGTAAGTGGGAATACCAATGTTGTAGAAGCAGCAGGAATACCAATGTTTTAGAGGAAGCTGGAATACCAGTGTTGTAGAGACAGCTGTAATATCAGTTTTGTAGAGGCAGCGGGAATACCAGTGTTGTAGAGGCAGCAGGAATACCGATGTTGTAGAGGCAGCAGGAAAACCAGTGTTGTAGAGACAGCAGGAATACCACTGTTGTAGAGACAGCTGGAATACCAGTGTTGTAGAGACAGCAGGAATACCAGTGTTGTAGACTATGTGAGGAGACCAGTGTTGTAGAGGCAGCTGGAATACTAGTGTTGTAGAGACAGCTGGAATATCAATGTTGTAGAGGCAGCAGGAATACCAGTGTTGTAGAGACAGCTGGAATACCAGTGTTGTAGAGACAGCTGGAATACGAGTGTTGTAGAGTAAGTGGGAATACCAGTGGTGTAGAGGCATTAGGAACAACCAGTGATGGAGAGGCAGCGGGAATACCAGTATTGTAGCAACCCGTTCTCGCACTTGTTTACAGTCAATATTGGCTTATTTAATAAGTGCATATGTGACATACTAATTGATTGTGAATATTTTAGTTTACCTTGAAAAGCTTCATAGAAAACACCGACCTCCCTTAACCTTCTTAGTATGTTAAGATAAACATCTTATTGCTTCTTAATTACAATTATTACTTAACCAATACCATTGATAGGTTAAGTAATGATTGTTAATAAGAAGCAATAAGATGCTTATCTTAACATACTAAGGGTTGGTTGTAGACACTGCCTATATCAGCTTTAGATATTCTGACTTATCTGCCTATATCTCTTGCTTACGTAGTACAAAAGTGTAAAACAATAATTGTGTACTAATTACGTGTGTTTGTTTGTGCGTGTGTGGGGGTGTGTGGGCGTGTGCGGGCGTGTGCGGGGTGTGCGGGCGTGTGCGGGCGTGCAGGTGAAGCAGTACCAGTACACAGCCTGGCCCCACCATGGAGTGCCACACAACCCCTACGGTCTGGCACAGATGATCAAACACATTACCAAGGAGCCTCTACTGGACCTGTCACCGTTCACTGTAGGTATGTTCTATGTCCACCGTCCACTGTAGGTATGTTCTGTGTCACCGTCCACTGTAGGTATGTTCTGTGTCACCGTCCACTGTAGTGTGTTCTGTGTCACCGTCCACTGTAGGTGTGTGTTCTGTGTCACCGTCCACTGTAGGTATGTTCTGTGTCACCGTCCACTGTAGGTGTGTTCTGTGTCACCGTCCACTGTAGGTGTGTTCTGTGTCACCGTCCACTGTAGGTGTGTTCTGAATTTGGACGTAATTTGAAAATGAAAAAAATATGAAAATAAATTGGGATTTTTTTTTCAACACAGTAAGTTAGGGTCCTCTGATAGGTTAGGTGGGCAGGAAATTCTCTTAAAGTTTCAAAACGTTATGAAAACGTAATTTAAAGTGTCCTCTCAGAACCTCTGCGCGTACGCCGGACGACTCAAATAGAAACGGAACAGAACGTCACTTTTGTGAGTCGATTTCATTCAAATTACGTCGAAATTTGGCCATATCACGCAAACGAGCCAAAAGTGACGTTCTTTAAGAGGACGGGTTGGACGGGTTGCTGTGTCACCGTCCACTGTAGGTATGTTCCCGTCACCGTCCACTGTAGGTATGTTCTGTGTCACCGTCCACTGTGTGTACTGTGTCACCGTCCACTGTAGGTGTGTACTGTGTCACCGTCCACTGTAGGTGTGTACTGTGTCACCGTCCACTGTAGGTGTGTATTGTGTCACCGTCCACTGTAGGTGTGTACTGTGTCACCGTCCACTGTAGGTGTGTACTGTGTCACCGTCCACTGTAGGTGTGTACTGTGTCACCGTCCACTGTAGGTGTGTATTGTGTCACCGTCCACTGTAGGTGTGTACTGTGTCACCGTCCACTGTAGGTGTGTACTGTGTCACCGTCCACTGTAGGTGTGTACTGTGTCACCGTCCACTGTAGGTGTGTACTGTGTCACCGTCCACTGTAGGTGTGTACTGTGTCACCGTCCACTGTAGGTGTGTACTGTGTCACCGTCCACTGTAGGTGTGTACTGTGTCACCGTCCACTGTAGGTGTGTACTGTGTCACCGTCCACTGTAGGTGTGTACTGTGTCACCGTCCACTGTATGGTGTGTACTGTGTCACCGTCCACTGTAGGTGTGTACTGTGTCACCGTCCACTGTAGGTGTGTACTGTGTCACCGTCCACTGTAGGTGTGTACTGTGTCACCGTCCACTGTAGGTGTGTACTGTGTCACCGTCCACTGTAGGTGTGTACTGTGTCACCGTCCACTGTAGGTGTGTACTGTGTCACCGTCCACTGTAGGTGTGTACTGTGTCACCGTCCACTGTAGGTGTGTACTGTGTCACCGTCCACTGTAGGTGTGTTCTGTGTCACCGTCCACTGTAGGTGTGTTCTGTGTCACCGTCCACTGTAGGTGTGTTCTGTGTCACCGTCCACTGTAGGTGTGTTCTGTGTCACCGTCCACTGTAGGTATGTTCTGTGTCACCGTCCACTGTAGGTGTGTTCTGTGTCACCGTCCACTGTAGGTGTGTTCTGTGTCACCGTCCACTGTAGGTGTGTTCTGTGTCACCGTCCACTGTAGGTGTGTTCTGTGTCACCGTCCACTGTAGGTGTGTTCTGAATTTGGACGTAATTTGAAAATGAAAAAAATATGAAAATAAATTTGGGATTTTTTTTTCAACAACAGTAAGTTAAGGGTCCTCTGATAGGTTAGGTGGGCAGGAAATTCTCTTAAAGTTTCAAAACGTTATGAAAAACGTTAATTTAAAGTGTCCTCTCAGAACCTCTGCGCGTACGCGGACGACTCAAATAGAAAACGGAACAGAACGTCACTTTTGTGAGTCGATTTCATTTCAAATTACGTCGAAATTTGGCCATATCACGCAAACGAGCCAAAACTGATGTTCTTTTAAGAGGACGGGTTGGACGGGTTGCTGTGTCACCGTCCACTGTAGGTATGTTCCCGTCACCGTCCACTGTAGGTATGTTCCGTCACCGTCCACTGTAGGTATGTTCCCGTCACCGTCCACTGTAGGTATGTTCTATGTCACCGTCCACTGTAGGTATGTTCTGTGTCACCGTCCACTGTAGGTATGTTCTGTGTCACCGTCCACTGTAGGTGTGTTCTGTGTCACCGTCCACTGTAGGTCTGTTCTGTGTCACCGTCCACTGTAGGTGTGTTCTGTGTCACCGTCCACTGTAGGTGTGTTCTGTGTCACCGTCCACTGTAGGTGTGTTCTGTGTCACCGTCCACTGTAGGTGTGTTCTGTGTCACCGTCCACTGTAGGTATGTTCTGTGTCACCGTCCACTGTAGGTGTGTTCTGTGTCACCGTCCACTGTAGGTGTGTTCTGTGTCACCGTCCACTGTAGGTCTGTTCGTGTCACCGTCCACTGTAGGTGTGTTCTGTGTCACCGTCCACTGTAGGTGTGTTCTGTGTCACCGTCCACTGTAGGTATGTTCCCATCACCGTCCACTGTAGGTATGTTCCCGTCACCGTCCACTGTAGGTATGTTCCCGTCACCGTCCACTGTAGGTATGTTCCCGTCACCGTCCACTGTAGGTATGTTCCCGTCACCGTCCACTGTATGTATGTTCTGTGTCACCGTCCACTGTATGTATGTTCTATGTCACCGTCCACTGTAGGTGTGTTCTGTGTCACCGTCCACTGTGGGTATGTTCTCGTCACCGTCCACTGTAGGTATGTTCTGCATCACCGTCCACTGTAGGTATGTTCCCGTCACCGTCCACTGTAGGTATGTTCTGTGTTACCGTCCACTGTAGGTATGTTCCGTCACCGTCCACTATAGGTGTGTTCTGTGTCACCGTCCACTGTGGGTATGTTCTCGTCACCGTCCACTGTAGGTATGTTCTGCATCACCGTCCACTGTAGGTATGTTCCCGTCACCGTCCACTGTAGGTATGTTCTGTGTCACCGTCCACTGTAGGTATGTTCTCGTCACCGTCCACTGTAGGTGTGTACTGTGTCACCGTCCACTATAGGTGTGTTCTGTGTCACCGTCCACTGTAGGTATGTTCTGTGTCACCGTCCACTGTAGGTATGTTCTGTGTCACCGTCCACTGTAGGTGTGTTCTGCATCACCGTCCACTGTAGGTGTGTTCTGTGTCACCGTCCACTGTAGGTGTGTTCTGTGTCACCGTCCACTGTAGGTGTGTTCTGTGTCACCGTCCACTGTAGGTGTGTACTGTGTCACCGTCCACTATAGGTGTGTTCTGCATCACCGTCCACTGTAGGTATGTTCTGCATCACCGTCCACCGTAGGTGTGTTCTGTGTCACCGTCCACTGTAGGTATGTTCTGCATCACCGTCCACTGTAGGTGTGTTCTGTGTCACCGTCCACTATAGGTGTGTTCTGCATCACCGTCCACTGTAGGCAAGTTCCCGTCACCGTCCACTGTAGGTATGTTCTGTGTCACCGTCCACTGTGTGTACTGTGTCACCGTCCACTGTAGGCGTGTACTGTGTCACCGTCCACTGTAGGTGTGTACTGTGTCACCGTCCACTGTAGGTGTGTATTGTGTCACCGTCCACTGTAGGTATGTACTGTGTCACCGTCCACTGTAGGTGTGTACTGTGTCACCGTCCACTGTAGGTGTGTACTGTGTCACCGTCCACTGTAGGTGTGTATTGTGTCACCGTCCACTGTAGGTGTGTACTGTGTCACCGTCCGCTGTAGGTGTGTACTGTGTCACCGTCCACTGTAGGTGTGTACTGTGTCACCGTCCACTGTAGGTGTGTACTGTGTCACCGTCCACTGTAGGTGTGTACTGTGTCACCGTCCACTGTAGGTGTGTACTGTGTCACCGTCCACTGTAGGTGTGTACTGTGTCACCGTCCACTGTAGGTGTGTACTGTGTCACCGTCCACTGTAGGTGTGTACTGTGTCACCGTCCACTGTAGGTGTGTACTGTGTCACCGTCCACTGTAGGTGTGTACTGTGTCACCGTCCACTGTAGGTGTGTACTGTGTCACCGTCCACTGTAGGTGTGTACTGTGTCACCGTCCACTGTAGGTGTGTACTGTGTCACCGTCCACTGTAGGTGTGTACTGTGTCACCGTCCACTGTAGGTGTGTACTGTGTCACCGTCCACTGTAGGTGTGTACTGTGTCACCGTCCACTGTAGGTGTGTACTGTGTCACCGTCCACTGTAGGTGTGTACTGTGTCACCGTCCACTGTAGGTGTGTTCTGTGTCACCGTCCACTGTAGGTGTGTACTGTGTCACCGTCCACTATAGGTGTGTTCTGCATCACCGTCCACTGTAGGTATGTTCTGCATCACCGTCCACCGTAGGTGTGTTCTGTGTCACCGTCCACTGTAGGTATGTTCTGCATCACCGTCCACTGTAGGTGTGTTCTGTGTCACCGTCCACTATAGGTGTGTTCTGCATCACCGTCCACTGTAGGCAAGTTCCCGTCACCGTCCACTGTAGGTATGTTCTGTGTCACCGTCCACTGTGTGTACTGTGTCACCGTCCACTGTAGGCGTGTACTGTGTCACCGTCCACTGTAGGTGTGTACTGTGTCACCGTCCACTGTAGGTGTGTATTGTGTCACCGTCCACTGTAGGTATGTACTGTGTCACCGTCCACTGTAGGTGTGTACTGTGTCACCGTCCACTGTAGGTGTGTACTGTGTCACCGTCCACTGTAGGTGTGTATTGTGTCACCGTCCACTGTAGGTGTGTACTGTGTCACCGTCCGCTGTAGGTGTGTACTGTGTCACCGTCCACTGTAGGTGTGTACTGTGTGTCACCGTCCACTGTAGGTGTGTACTGTGTCACCGTCCACTGTAGGTGTGTACTGTGTCACCGTCCACTGTAGGTGTGTACTGTGTCACCGTCCACTGTAGGTGTGTACTGTGTCACCGTCCACTGTAGGTGTGTACTGTGTCACCGTCCACTGTAGGTGTGTACTGTGTCACCGTCCACTGTAGGTGTGTACTGTGTCACCGTCCACTGTAGGTGTGTACTGTGTCACCGTCCACTGTAGGTGTGTACTGTGTCACCGTCCACTGTAGGTGTGTACTGTGTCACCGTCCACTGTAGTGTGTACTGTGTCACCGTCCACTGTAGTGTGTACTGTGTCACCGTCCACTGTAGGTGTGTACTGTGTCACCGTCCACTGTAGGTGTGTACTGTGTCACCGTCCACTGTAGGTGTGTACTGTGTCACCGTCCACTGTAGGTGTGAGTAGTATAAACCGGCCTACGAGGGGCCGTTTTGCTTTTTTCAACGGCCCCTCGTAGGCCCGGGTGTTTTCGTTATATTTGGCCATGACCCCTCGTAGGCCCGGGTGTTTTTCGTTATATTTTGCCATGACCCCTCGTAGGCCCAGGTGTTTTTCGTTACATTTGGCCATGACCCCTCGTAGGCCCGGGTGTTTTTCGTTATATTTTGCCATGACCCCTCGTAGGCCCAGGTGTTTTTCGTTACATTTGGCCACGGCCCCTCGTAGGCCCGGGTGTTTTCGTTATATTTGGCCATGACCCCTCGTAGGCCCAGGTGTTTTTCGTTACATTTGGCCACGGCCCTCGTAGGCCCGGGTGATTTTCGTTATATTTTGCCATGACCCCTCGTAGGCCCAGGTGTTTTTCGTTACATTTGGCCACGGCCCCTCGTAGGCCCGGGTGTTTTTCGTTATATTTGGCCATGACCCCTCGTAGGCCCAGGTGTTTTTCGTTACATTTGGCCACGGCCCCTCGTAGGCCCGGGTGTTTTTCGTTATATTTGGCCATGACCCCTCGTAGGCCCAGGTGTTTTTTCGTTATATTTGGCCACGGCCCCTCGTAGGCCGGGTGTTTTCGTTATATTTTGCCATGACCCCTCGTAGGCCCGGGTGTTTTCGTTATATTTTGCCATGACCCCTCGTAGGCCCGGGTGTTTTTCGTTACATTTGGCCATGGCCCCTCGTAGGCCCGTTTTTTTTTTCGTTACATTTGGCCACGGTGTCTCGTAGGTATAGTTTAGTTAATTTATTATGCACCCCATACCCATCCTAGGGCCCGTGTATTTTTCGTTACCCTGCTTGTTTAGGTCTTAGCATTTCGCTCAAGGGGATTAAGAGGACCCTCGTAGGCCCGTGTATTTTTCGTTGCCCCGTGACCCATGCACAGGCATCGCTAATGGTTAATGACGTCACCCTGTCTTCATCTTCCCTTAATAAGTCCGTTTTCTGTTATAGTATACATATTCCCACTTTCTATATTTATATCAAGGGGAATAAAAGGCCGTCCCCTGTCAAGCCTAATGTTCAATGGCGCTAACCATTATATACTCGTTTTTTCTCAATAAGGTATTACTGTACTGTTTCCCATTGTCTAAGATCATTTTATAGCTAAGATTTCATATTAACATAAGAAATGAGTTCAAACCCTGTTACAGAATCAGTATTTACCCAGGTCTTTTTCCTAAATCTAAAACTCATTGCAATTTATGCCCATTATTTCATGTTCTGTCCAGTGTTGATAATTTTAATAGCCTATGAATATCCCCTTATCATGTCATATATATATATATATATATATATATATATATATGATATATATATATAATATATATATATATATATTATATATATATATATATATATAATATTATATATATATATATATATATATATATATATATATTAATATATATATATATATATATATATATATATATATATATATATATATATATATATATATATATATATTGTGACGGTAAAGTAGTGGAGTATGGTGTTCGGCAGTCCTTCAATGGCAGGTGTCAAAGCCAGGCCACATAAACAAAAAAAGAATGACTGCTTGCCTGATAGTCTGTGGCAAGGTAGGGGAAGACACCCAAAACACAAAGTGTGAACAATGAAATTTAATTACTCTAGAAAACAAATTTAAATAAAGACAATTCCTTGGCATTGAAATAGTGCAAAAATAACAAGTGAAATTAACTTAT
>WNGS01000337.1:13690824-13746071 GCA_020271785.1 Procambarus virginalis | reverse complement strand
GCAAGAGTAACGCCAGTCCATAAAGGAGGCAATCCGGCGGACATAAACAATTATAGACCAATATCAAATCTACCCATTCTATCAAAATATTTGAAAAAATTATTTACAAACAGCTCTATTCCTACCTCGTAAAATTCGACATATTCAGCCCCTGCCAGTTTGGCTTCCGGTCCCAAAAGAGCACCAACGATGCAATCATTAGTCTCCTTGACCTAATCTACTCAGCCCTTGACAAAAATGAGTTTCCGATTGGACTCTTCATTGACCTAAGAAAAGCCTTTGATACTGTTAATCACAACTACCTCCTACTTAAACTCCAGCATTATGGAATCCGAGGCCTTGCCCTTGACTACATCCGATCCTATCTTAGTGACAGACACCAATATGTAACCATCAATGATACAACTTCTTCCACTTTACCAATTACCGTTGGAGTGCCACAGGGCAGTATCTTAGGACCTCTTCTATTTCTTATATATATAAACGATCTGCCTAACGTCTCTAATATTCTCAAACCTATATTGTTTGCTGACGATACTACTCTTATCTATTCAGACCTCAACCCACATACACTAAATAATGTTGTGAATAATGAATTAAAAAAAAGTCCACTTATGGATGTCAACTAACAAACTAACATTAAACATCGAAAAGACTTACTACATCTTATTTGGAAGCAAATCATCAAATGCAATTCAGCTACAGATAGACAACATTAACATCAGTAATAAAAATGATGGCAAGTTTCTTGGCCTATTCCTAGACAAGAGACTCAACTTCAGCACCCACATTCAACACATAACTAAGAAAGTCTCTAAGACAGTTGGTATACTCTCCAAAATCAGATATTATGTTCCTAACTCTGCTCTCCTCTCTCTCTATTATGCTCTAATCTACCCCTATCTTGATTATGGTATCTGTGCATGGGGGTCTACAACTGCAAACCACCTTAAGCCCATCATCACCCAGCAAAAATCTGCTATCAGAATAATAACTAACTCTGCTTTCAGACAACACTCAGCTCCCTTGTTTAAATCCCTAAACTTGCTAAATATTAACTCCCTCCACACATTCTCTTGTGTCAACTACATCTACAAAACCCTGTTCTTAAATGCAAACCATGCTCTGAAACTCTCTCTGGACAGATGTAATAAGACCCATTATCACCACACCAGAAAAAAATATCTCTTTGATATCCCCAGGGTCAAACTTAATCTGTGTAAACACACTATGCAAATTAAGGGACCTAGTCTATGGAACTCACTCCCTAGTGAATTGAAAAACTGTAAAACTTTTGCCTTATTTAAAAACAAAACCAAAAAGTACTTAATTTCATCTTCTTAGTTTCCTACACTGAGCTTTATTTTTTGCTCTGTACCTAGTGTTACCCAATCTCCTAATTCTTATGTATTTAACCCAAACAACCCTATCATTGTGTTCATTGCTGTCTTCCTTTATGTGCTAGCCATTTGCTGTATTGTGCCTACCAATTTTTGTCAACTACCATTCAAGCTTTCATTGCAATCAATCTTAGCTACCTAAGTGCCTTATTATACTGTACCTACAATTTTCTCTCATCTTTTTTTTTTTTCTTGCCTGTAACTGTTATCACTTCTTTTTTATAATTTTTGCTAGTATTTACCTACTAAAAATTTTCTTAGACTAAGGACCTGCCCGAAATGCTGCGCGTACTAGTGGCTTTACAAGATTGTAATTACCATCCGGTGGAGCCGGTCGGCCGAGCGGACAGCACGCTGGACTTGTGATCCTGTGGTCCTGGGTTCGATCCCAGGCGCCGGCGAGAAACAATGGGCAG
This sequence comes from Procambarus virginalis, assembly GCA_020271785.1. NCBI lineage: Eukaryota > Metazoa > Arthropoda > Malacostraca > Decapoda > Cambaridae > Procambarus > Procambarus virginalis. The sequence continues at coordinate 13,744,255 of WNGS01000337.1, read as the reverse complement.
AGTTTCTTTCACCCTATGCCCCTGTTACCTAGCAGTAAAATAGGTACCTGGGTGTTAGTCAGCTGTCACGGGCTGCTTCCTGGGGGGTGGAGGCCTGGTCAAGGACCGGGCCGCGGGGACACTAAAAAGCCCCGAAATCATCTCAAGATAACCTCAAGAAGATAACCATATTATATATTCTCACATTCCCAATGTACCTTCTTGTATATGAATAAATAAATAAATAAATAAATAAATAAATAAATAATACTCCCATCTCACGCCCCCCAGAACTCTGCACATTCCTGCCCTCCAACAAATCCCGAAGCCTTGCAGGAGCCCACCCGGTCACTCACGCAGAAATAGACGTTTTTGCCCAACTGTATTTATTTAAAATAATAGTGAGATAGAAAGAGTTTCGCATTGCTATTATATTTACCTTATAAAGCCTCTCTATAAAAATGATATGCCATTGTGCATTATGATTATTTTATAATAAATATTGCATAAATACTTACGCGATTTCATAAACAAAAAAATATTTTAATGAGCCATGTTTGGAAAGTTATATTATTAAGAGCATTATTAACTTTTACACTAATTATAAATATATATAGCATAGAGAAAGAATTATTTTTCAGGATATATATTACTGTTTAAGTGTTTCATTCTGTATAAAAAAGTTGCCGATATTTTCAAAACTCTGGCCACAAATTCTTAAATGTTTTTCAAGGGAGTAAATCTCGATATTTTCAAAACTCTGGCCACAAATTTTTGAAATGTTTTCCAATGGAGTAAATCTCGCTTCCTCTCTTTCTCCCACATGTTTCCTCATTCGCACTGGAATAGAGCAACCTTCATGCAGGCCCTGGTTCAGTTCCCAACGTCCGAGCGATTGGACATTACAAATTTCACTAAATGATGCAGTATCTTAGCTGCCCCTCTAATTATAAAGGTGTTAATCTTTTTTTAACCTTTTAGTGCTAGTTCTCAAAAGGTTTTTTACCTCAGAAGGAGAGAGAGAGAGAGATTCTATTTTTGTCTGTTATGCTTGTGGTAGGAGAAACAGTCTTCGTCCTCATAGTTTTATTCTCCGCCAGTAACAACAAAACAATTATCAGGTACATGAAATATTATTAACAAGATCATAAACAAAAGAGCATCTGCTCCAAACATGCTACCTCCAACATCTGTAGTACTCAGTCCCAACATTCCTCCCCTTTTAAATAAACTCTATCCCTACAGATTAAGACTATCAGGCGGTCGTATGACTCTCCCTGATTTTCTCAACTGGGTGTCCTGACCTGTTACTTCTGGGAAACATTCTTCTGAATTACTCCTTGTAGAGTCCATAGGGTTAACTGTATCCCTATTACCCTCTGCTGCCCCTTGCTCTGCCTCCTGGTCTCCTGCAGGTGCTGCTATCCCTTCATTATTAGGATGGATATCACTAGTTGCCCCACCCCCACCTGAAGGGTCTTCAAAATTCCCTGTGAACCTTGGCATGAGCTGATCTGCATGCCTTTTCCAATTAATGTTCCCAAAACTCTGCACTTGCACAGTGAAATTCCTGCGGCCCAGGACTTCCCTAATTTTTCCTTCCACCCAGGGTTTTCCACTTCCAAAATTCCTTGCATATACTGCATCCCCCTCATTAAACAACAATTCCTCTCCCCGAGCCAACTGACTGGCCAAGCTAGTTACCGATTTCTCTCTATCGGGATCTGTCTTTACTGCTTCCATGTGCACTTTAAAGTGCTTATTAAACAGTAATTCAGAAGGAGATTTACCAGTAGTAGAATGAACAGTTTTCCTTTGATTATATAAAAATCTACAAAGCCTTGTATTAATAGTACCTTCCATAAACCGCTTTAACCCTTCCTTCAATGATCTCATTGCTCTCTCTGCTAGTCCATTTGAAGAAGGATTATAGGGGGCAGGTGTTACATGTTTAATACCATTTTTTCGAAAAAAATCTTCCATTTCCACAGACACAAAATAAGGAGCATTGTCTGAGACAATTATGTCTATCAATCCAAAATTACAAAATGTTTTCCTTAGTAATTCACAAGTTACAGATGATGTGGTGGAATTACACACATGCACATCCAGAAATTTGGTGTATAAATCCACCACCACTAGGTAATATTTGTTATCCACAGGTCCCGCATAATCTACATGAAGTCTAGACCAGGGTTTTCCAGTGCATGGCCAAGAAAATACTGGGGCCTGTGGTTTCTGATAATTCTTAAAGCAAATATGACAATTTTTTGTTACCTCAGCAATATCCTGGTCTATTTTTGGCCACCAAACCCAACTTCTAACTTCTGCTTTCATAGCATTTATGCCATTATGGCCTACATGCAGCTGTTCCAAAATCTTGCATCTCAATTCCCCAGGCACAACCACTCTATTCCTATACAAGAGTACATCCTGGTGAATACTAAGGTCAGCCTTCACTGCAGCATACTCTGACAATAATAAATTATCATTCCAACCATATTTGACATATTTCATCAACAGACTTAATTTGGGATCTCTACCAGTTGCCTTCCTAATAGTCTGGAATGAAATATCCTCAAAAGACATAGATTCCACCAGGTTAACATACTCCACTGGAATATTGGAATTTAATTCTTCTATCACAGGCAATCTACTTAATGCATCAGCTACTACATTATCCTTGCCTGGCTTAAACTCTAAATCGTACTCAAACTGTGAGAGTAGTAATGCCCATCTTTGAATTCTAGCATTGGCATTAACTGGAATCTGCTTACCTCTGCCAAACAATCCTAGCAGGGGTTTATGGTCTATTCTAGTAAGAAATTTCCTCCCCAGCAGAAAATACCTCAGTTTTTTTTACAGCATATACCAAAGCTATATGCTTTGGTATATGCTGTAAATATAAATTTGGTATATGCTGTAAATTCTTTATCTAACTGAGAATAATTCTGTTCTGCAGGAGATAATTTCTTGCTAGCAAAATATACTACTTTATCCTGACCATCTACTTCCTGTAATAATACACAACCCACTCCTACTGGGGAAGCATCTACCTCCAGTTTTAACGGTAGTCTACCTGTAAAATTAGTGAGCACTGGAGAATTGATCAATTCCTGCTTAATATTCCTGAATGCATTTTCCTCTCTTGCTGCCCACTTAAATCTAGCCCCTTTTTTCAACAATTCATACAAGGGTGCTAATTTTGGTAATTAGGTAATCAGGTATGTTCTTCACGAACTTACAAAAATATGTAACCATCCCAACAAAAGACTGTACTTCCCCAAGTGATGTTGGGGCTGGGGCATCTATTATAGCCGCTACATTTTTGTGAGAAGGAGTAAAGCCCTTACCTGAAATATGATACCCCAGGTTTTCAATGGCCTTGGTCTTCAACGTTGTTTTCCCCTTATTAATCTTCACATTGTGCTTTTGCAAAAGATTCAAAACTTGTTCTAATCTATCATCATGCACTTCCTCATTCTCTCCACATACAATAATGTCATCTAAAAAACTAGCCACACCTTCAATGTTAACTAACAACTGGGACATGAATCTCTGAAAAATTGCTAGAGACGAGGAGAGTCCAAAAGGAAGTCTTTTATACTTAAATAACCCCTTGTGGGTATTAATCACAAACAATTTCTGGCTCTCCTCCTCTACCGGAATTTGCAAGTAAGCATCTTTCACGTCAATCTTAGAAAAAATTGCCCCCTTGCAGACCACTGACAACAACTCATCTATCTTAGGTAAATGGTACTTCTCACAGTGTATGCGGTTGTTCAGTTCCTTGAAGTCTGCACAGATTCTCAAGGATTTCCGATCTGCCTTCAACACTGGTACAATTGTGGCTGTCCACTCACTATGTGTAATTGGCTCTAAGATGCCTTCTGCCACATGCTTTTCCAGGGCTGATTCTACCAATTGCTTGTAATGAAACGGCACTGTTCTTGCCTTGAAAAATTTAGGTGAAGCCCCACTTTTCAGGTGAATTTTTGCCACCATGCTATTAATTGGCTTATCTGCCTCCACTGAATATTTATCTAACATTTGTTCGGCACTTTTAATTGTTTTAACTATCGACAATTCATCTAGTTAAATAATTGTCCAATCCTGGACAATTTCTTTTCCATTATAACCTACTTTTGCCGACACCTTGCCATAGACCTTAATCGGTACATTATCATAAGCACTTAATGATTTTTTACCTGGTTTTACATTCAATTGCAAGGTATCTGCCCAATCTCTAGACAATGTTGACACTGCAGCACCAGTGTCCAGTTCCAAGGGAACTAACTTCCCTTAATTACAAAATTCACCACTTGTGACTTCACTGAACATACCTTTTCTTTCACCGAATATAGTCGATTTTCCTCACCTGCAGCTTCTTCAGACGATTTCCCTTCCTCTACTGCCTTGACCACAGTACCACTACCTCTTCTTCCTGCATTCCCTGGTCGTCTCCTCTCCCAGGCCTTGCTGTTCCTGTTCAGATATTCCCTACACACTCTCTGCAAGTGTCCCTCTTTGTTACAAAAGTTGCATATATAGGCACGAAACTTGCACTTGCTACTTATGTGATTGTATCCACAGTGTTTACATATGGTCTGGCCCTATACGACCATAATTTCCTGAGTAGAAGTCTTACTTCCAAAAGCCCTTTCCAGGCTCAATATCTTCTCGAGCACTGTCCATGAAGCCATCGATTGTAGATCCAAATTTTCTGCCACCAGGTTAGGGAAATAATTCTCCTTTTCCACTGCCATGAACAACTGGTCCCTAACCCTGCCATCCAACTGTGCTCCGAAGTTGCAGTGGTTAGCCAAAAACTTCAATTCTGCAAATAAATCCTGTAAGGATTCCTGCTGCTTTTTCGTCCCCTTCTGGAAATCCATCAAACTCCTGTGATATGGTGGTTTCACCACATACTGACGTTTAAGCAGAGCAATCAGGTCTACATAAGTCTTCGTGTGCGGTAGCTCCGGTGTACACAAATTTCCGAGAACACTATATGCTTCAGAACCCAGTGAAACTAAGAGTACCGCTTTCTTGTTGGCGTCCTCCTTAATCGCCCAGTACTGAAAGTTTGCTTCCAGCATACTGAGCCACAGGTCCAACGAGATCTTGGCAGTGTTTAATGGCTCCATTGATATGAGCGTAGCCATGGCCACGGTGGTAACACACTCCACTGTTGTATGCGAAGCATCCACTCATCCACACGACGTACCCCGCTCTCTCTTGATCCTCACACCACGTCTCGTACCCAGGCTCTCTGCCGGAGATGTTTAATCCTCGTCGCCACTGTTATGGTTGTGGTAAGAGCAACAATCTTCGTCCTCATGGTTTTATTCTCTACCAGTAACAACAACAAAACAATTATCAGGTACATGAAATATTATTAACAAGGTCATAAACAAAAGAGCATCTGCTCCAAACATGCTACCTCCAACATCTGTAGTACTCAGTCCCAACATTGTCCATATTCGAGCGGAACCCTGAGCAACTTTCGTGCAGGTCCCGGTTCAGTTCCCCAACGTCCAAGCTATTGGACATTACAAATTTCACTAAATGATGCAGTATCTTAGCTGCCCCTCTAATTATAAAGGTGTTAGTCTTTTTTTTTAACTTTTGAGTGCTAGTTCTCAAAAGGTTCTTTATCTCAGAAAGAGAGAGAGAGAGAGAGAGATTCTATTTTTGTCCATATTCGAGCGGAATGTTGAGCAGCCTTCGTGCAGGTCCTTGGTTCAGTTCCCCAACGTCCGAGCTATTGGACATAGCAAATTTCACTAAATGAGGCAGTATCTTGCCCCCACCCCCCTGACCAACTATTCTAGGGTAGTAACTAAGCAATTGCAATCCATCCAGCTGGCGACTTGCCAGTGACTGTGGAAAGAATGTGTGTTCTTAGGACCATTATGACCTCTTCGTGTATTTTCATCCCCCCTCGCACATTTGAGTATTTATTTCCCACATCGAGAATTTGTAAAAAAAAAAAAAGTTCAAGAAAATACGAGCTTATTTATTCCAACTTATAGATGAAAAACAAAAAATAAACTGGCGACCCTTGGCAGCAAGTTCAGGTGGTCTCGGCCTATATCTGGCTGTGGGCTGTGGGGGTTCTTAGTGAGAGATCACAAGACCAAGCTGTGATGGAGACCATAAATGGTATGTATAAACCCCAATACTTTACAGGACTTGCCATGGCCCGTGCCGCATTAATATTTCGCTCCAAGTAGTTAAAAGTTAAATCTAAAAAAATAGAATAAAGTTCAACGATTTTTTTTTCTCGGTATGGGTGTATGCAATTAATTTTCTTTTCTGTTACATCTTTTTAGTAGAGCTCGGCCATCAGGCGGTAGATGTTGAGGAAAAGAGGAAGATGCAATGCAGGGAATTGCCCCTGGTATTTATTTCACGAGGTCATTGCGTCGTGGAGTATGAGGAATTGCCCAAGTTCATCACACGCGTTAAGGCTTTGGCAGGAATTGAAAAGCATTATGAAAGTGCAGATTTAGAAGACTCACATGTTCAAAGACAGAGAGCCAAAAAAATTAACGCCATTAAGACCATATACGGCGGTTTTTGTGACGAAACAGAAATAAGACTGCCTGTCGAAACAGGAATAGGATTGATTAAAGTGGCGTATAATGGAATACCCAACTTTATCTAGTGCGTGCAAGCACAAGGTGAAACAGAAAAACAGTTTGTGGGGATTGATTTCAAACAGTGTGAAAATTGGTTTATTTATCGTGACCAGAAGTTCGAGCCCAGAATGCATTTAGAGAAATTTTCTACGGGGATTATGGGGATTATTGTTCCACCTCCGAAGCTGAGGAAATTGCGCCAGAGGATGAGGTTTCTAGGAGGGAAAATTTGCATCCCGTCATTAAGGCAGATCTAGATAGAGCTCCACCTACAAGATAACTCTTAGGAACTAATGATGAAAAGGGGACATACTACATGAATGGTGTGCAGGTGCCTGATGGGGGGGGGGTTATCCCCAAATCCCAAGACTTTGTCCTCAAACCCAGACTATGTTCAACCAGAACATTATTTTTTTGTGTGTATGTGATTTTACCTAAATAAAAAATAAATTCATGTATCATTATTATTATTATTGCACACTCCCCTAGAAGATAAAATATGTTTAAAAAAAATGTCAGGCAGTATTCGCTAGAGTACTTGTCATGGGGGGGGGGAATAAGTGATGAGGTCTCCCTCTTATTTTTAAAAACTACTTTAACAGATAAAAAAAACTTGACATTTATACAATTTTTATTTTATTATGAGTACATATAAAAAAAACAGAAGTATTTTATTATTATTATTCGGCGTTAGTGTAATAAGATCTAAGGTTCCTCCTTTTACTCGATGGTCCTTTCACTACTTGTGGTGGTACTTGACCTTTCCCTGCTCCATCTTGTTTAGGACGCACCAGCACAAATTCTTTTTTGCATTTTTTCATTACATGGGCCAAATGAGCCAGTGTAAGGTAGTAAGATGCCAGCCATTCTTCTTCTTCTTCACCCGCTCTAGACCAACCCACCCCAGAATTGCAGCCTACACCAAATGACATAACTATACGTTTGATAGAATTATTACTCTTGGCTTCAATCATAATGCGACTCACGGCCTTTTTAAAACACCAGCGTCTGTTGATGGTTGTATCTCTCCGCAATCCCGCTACTAAATCGATATCTTTACTGTGCTTAATATGAAACTGGTTAATGTCATTATTTTCAATAGACGCACCTACACTATATTGACATATGAGGGCTATGAGATAAGGCTGCACATCAGGTTCTGGTGGCGGGGAGAGGATTATATTTCCTGGAGTGCCACGATCCATAACTACGGCACAAAACGTTTCAGGACATATTTTCTTTTCAACCATCCCATAAGGATATTTTTCCCACAGCTGTTGGGAATAACCATTAGAAAACTGGTGTAGGGCAGGAAGATCATAGTCAATGCAGTCCCCGGTTTTAAATATATCATCGTTGGGGAAGTCTGCTTCAAAAATAGAATCTTTGATTCGCCGTAATTTGGCTGGCATGTAGTTGGAACACATCTCAAAGCGATTAAAAAGGTTCTTAACATAACCTTCATCTTATATATACACTTTGTCATATAGAGTTGTTAGAGGCTTTTATAATATGTAATTCATAGTTTTTTTTGTACAGAGAAATTAGGATAGAATAAATAAATAAATAAAATACAGGTCAACATTTTTTTGTGTGTGGATAGAGAAATTAGGAAAAAAAAATACAGGTCAACGTTTCATTTTTTTTTTTTTTGTTTTAATTTGTGTGAAATATTGCAATATAGATTCTACAGCTTTTATAATCTCATCCTCATTATATTCCATTTCCATTTTCTCTTTGCCTTCATCGTCGTCTTCCACAGTAGTGAGCACTTAATCTCCTACAGTAACAGACATGGAGCTGGTAGATGGATCATCTTCCACAGCAACGCTCGTAGTATTGTAACGTGCGATTATATTACATTGTTGGGTTGACTAGATACACAGTGTTTAGTGAGTTTTCATATTTATTTAGTAGTCCTGGATACAGCAGTGTCGTAGACGTTGAGACGAAGCCTGAAGCAGAGCTGAGTGTGGCCGGAGTCGCGGAACTCGATGTGGAAGAGCGTTGTAGCTTGATGAGGTTGTAGTCTGCTGCCTGCTCTGTGTCGTAGCTGTAGCGTCTTGGGTCGATTAGAACTGCCTACACCGAGTACTACATTCTTGAATGGAGATTGTACTGTTTTGCTATTCTCAAATTGCTGGTTATATACGGTTACTACACCTCACAGTAAGATAGGAGGGTGGAAAACCCGTTAGCAGTAAATAGGGATAGGATTATAGCTTGTGTAATTAGTTATGCCATTAAGATAATGAGATAATGGAGCGAGTATAAGATTAACTCGCTACAGTATCTTCCACGACAGCTGACCCGTCTTCTCTCACATCAGCGGCAGGTCTGACAGTAGAAACAAAGTCTTTATCATTCATAGAAACCGGTGGAATGGCCATACATGGAATCTTGTGTCTAAAGATGCCATGGGTTGGAGAGCGAGTTGGCGCGTCATTATTTACAGGACATATCATTAAGGTCGCTATACCACGTTCTTGCAGTTTCTGAGCTAATTTGCTCATCACAGGGAAATATTTAGTCTCCCATATATTGCGTTCGCCACTTGTGAGATATTGCCCGCAAGCCTTGCCCAACCCATATGGGAAAATAATCCTTCCCACTTGTCCTCTTCAGCTTCTCTGAAGAATATGTTCAATGGCTTTTTGCAGAGCTTTGTCAAACCAACGCCATCTTTGGTATTCCGTATCATTTTTCGGGCCGTCATAAAAATTCTCATCCAAACTCCATGCTTCGTGCCGGGGTTTTTTGTAAGAAGATGGCGTCGCTGGACCGTTGGTAAACTGGGTGATTAATCCAATAAGGTGCGGTAAAACAGCATAACTTTCAAAGGGGTCGTCGTCCATCCTATTGCAGAATTCGGATGCTTCGCCAACAAATATGAGGCCGGGGATATCTCTATCAGTTCTAACGGCGTGATTTTTGTACAGCAGGTTTTTCCGATGCAATCGAGCATTGGGGTATCGTTCCCATAAAGTGTGTACCATTTCCCTCAACTGCACGCTTGTCGCATCCAAATCATAGAGCAGACAATCATGATTGTTATAGATGGGCAAAGAGGCAACGTTGCCAATCAGGGAGTGAAACTCCATAGTGCTGGCTTGTGAGGTAGTGACTCGGAAGGGGATCTATATACACTTTTCACGTCGGCGCGGGGGATAACTGCGCATCGTAGAGTTGCCAGGGACATTTTTTTTTTCCTTGGAGCTCTGGTCATTACGCACTAATATAACATTAACATCGTAATGTTTTAAGTTTTCATACAGATCTTCGATAATTGGAAGATATGTTTCCTCCCAAACTTCATATCTTTGAACGCAGGTGCGACCAATACCCACAGGTAATGCAACTAATGCGATTTCCGGAGAAGATTTGATTAATCTCGTTATGGCGTTATATCTCTTCTTTTAATCCAGCGAGCATATTGCGATCTTTGGATTTTTCTATATGCGACTTGGCGATCTCGTTGTTCTCTACAGGCACAGGCACTGCATTCTCTTATCCAATATTGCACTGCAGCAGCAATAATGCAGGGGAGATTTTCAGCTCGACGATTGGAGACATGAAGTGAACCGGGAATTGGGCGATCATGGGGAACAAATCTCTTGAGATTATATAAAGGCCTGCATTCACCATAGGCGCTTGCGTGTTTGTATTTCACTGATATGTTCTTCGCCATTCTGTATGGAATGCAAGGTATGCAGTTTTCGGGATACACAATGCAAGTTTCATTATTGCAAAATTCTTCATCGGTTAAATATCTGGTGTGCGTTTCCAGCTACGTCTCCATTTTATTTTTTTCTTTCCCTTATGTTTTGGATAAAAGCCTAGTCAACCGCCCTGTGTCAACCCTGCGAATATTCGTTGTGGGGGCATTGCGCCCTTATATCTCCATACTGCTAGTGTGTGTAAAGTTACCGCATACTGAACAAATATTTATATTATTATTATAAGGGCCTCAACCAACAAGAAGCCCATAGGAACATTTTTTTTTTACTGAATTAGTATAAAAAACAAAACACCTTAAATAGCACAATATGTATCTCAAAATATCTTGCCATAAAATATAAGGTAAATATATAAAAAATATACGCCAGCTTTTTACCCAAACACTGGCAACCATTTTTCAGAAGCAGGAAAGGTCAAACACAATGCAACATGTTACAGTTTTTTTTAATGGTCCCCTCCCCCTCCAATGATAAACCATAATCATCTATTCCCTCAGTGAATATATATATATATATATATATATATATATATATATATATATATATATATATATATATATATATATATATATATATATATAATGTATGTCACGGTTCCCAATGTCATGGAGGCCGCATCATTATTGGAAGGTTTGTGATAACTTATTCACACTACGGATGCCTTAAGTAGTTAATGACATTTCTCGATAATTATCACAAAAATGAGTACTTGGTCACCTTTCCTAGACTACCAACTGCCGTCTTTTTTTTAATTCACTGCATTATGCAACATGATTTAGCACATTTGCGAGTCATTTTGTTTTCCTTTCCCTATTTCCTCATAACTATGCTATAAAAAAAGTAGCAGTTTCTAGAATTGCCAAACCAAACAAAAAAGAAACCCTGCACATATGTAGCAATCTTTGTCACTTATTTCGGGGAGGGGAAGGACAGGCAATATATAGCCTAGGGTCTTGCCTCCATTCGCCAGTGTCGTACCAATACACAATGGAACCTTCCCGTACTAAAATGCTTTACTCCAGGGACAGTCTTAAATGTGCCCAAATGCGTTTAGACACCTTTATAAATTGGCCTGTCGAGTGGCTAGACCCCCAAGACCTGGCGAATGAGGGATTCTATTATCTGAGAGTTACGCATCATTGTTCCTGTGCCTTTTGTTGTCAAGTTGTGCATGCTTAGATTGAGGGTGATACCCCCGTGGTAGGCATGAGAAAGTGTCACCAAATTGTTCCTTCATAAGAGGCAAAAAGGACAATAACGTTCCTTAGGAAATCACCATACTGGAATTCAAATATGGGCTGGATTTCTTTTCACCCCTATTCGAACCAAAGAATATAGCAAACATCTGATTTTGAGTATATTGTATAAATATAATTTACTAGTTTATCTGTGAATAATTAGTATTGGCGATGTGGAGGGAGGATAGAATAAGTATAAACGCAATGAGTCTTTTTCAAATATATTTTTTTTAAGAATTGACTTAGAACCTGTGTCTTATGCATATATGTGATGGAGCATCTTTGTTTTTTAGAGACCCCACCTCGCGAGGAAGAAACTAAAATGACTGGAGATGATTTGCAGGTTCTGGGGGTAATTCCATACGCTAAACCTAGGTATCCAGGCTTGGGAACATACAAACAGCGTTTGGAAACATTCGACCTCAGCTGGACTGGTTGTGTCAAGCAAACATCTCACGAATTGGCAGAATCAGGATTTTTCTTCTGTGGTAAACAATATTGTTGGAGTTTGTTATTTTTTAGAGTGTGTGTGTGTGTGTGTATCCTCCTGGCTGGGGAGGATTTACTGGGCACAAATCCTTAACTGTAGCCTCTGTTTAACTCAACAGTTAAATGAGTACTTGGTTGTAAAAACAATTCTTCGCAGTGGGGATCGTATTCCAGGGACCTGCCTGAAACGCTACGCATACTAGTGGCCGTACAAGAATGTAACAACTCTTGTATATATCTAAAAAAAAAAAAAAAAAGTGTGTGTACTTCCCTAATTGTGTTTACGGGGGGTTGAGCTCTGGCTCTTTGGTTCCGGGAAGTGTGTGTGTTTTGTATTCAAACATTGCTGGATGTGAGCTATAGTATAATAATGAATGGGAATATTTTTTTTCTTAAATGTACAGGCCTAAGTGACCACGTGCGCTGCTTTTTTTGTGGGAATGGTTTGCGAAACTGGGAAGCCGCTGACGACCCATGGACACTGCATGCACAATGGAATCCCTAGTGCACCTTTGTCAATATTAAAAAGGATGCACAGTTCATTAAGAATGCTAGAGAATCTTCGCAGCGTTGAACTATAAAACCCATAGATGAACATCTTTTAACTGGTCTGATGGAACGTTTTTTTTCCCCCAGTAGTAATTGAATATTTTGGATTTCCTGATGTCTGTGTGAGACCGGCCTTAAGGCTATATCTCAAAAGCACCAAAGATTTATTGCCGTTTCTTACGGAGGCCAGATGTATGGAATTAATGTTGTGGTATATGCAAGAGAGCACTAAAGCCAAAATGGGTTTAAGGGGAATTCATCATGAGGATGTGGAAGGTAGGGTAGAGCCTGCGAATCTGGAATGGCAATCCATGCCCTCTGATGTGGAAACAGTCGCCTCAGCTAATGAAATGGATGTCGACGTTGTTGGATAAATGAGTGGGTTCATGACCACTAATCTTGGTTTGAGGGCTTTGCCTTCTCCTGTTGAAACAGAAGTGGAAGAGATGACTATAGTCGCTAATGAAATGTATGTTGAAACTGGCGAAGAGGCCACAGACTTTGATGCGGTATCTCATGTTGAAACTGTGATGAACACATCTACGGCAACGTCTTGGCCTGCTGATATTTTGTGTAAGGTGTGCTTTAACAATGCGTTGAGTGTCGTACTGCTGCCCTGCAGACATATGGTAACATGCAGTAATTGTCTCGTATCTACCTTGAAAAACGCAAAACCGGAACACATTTGCAAATTCTACGCTAAAGGAATATGCAAATATGGAAAATTAGGAACAAAATGCAGGAACATGTTGGGGAGGGGTACATGCCGTTTTGGAACAGGGTGTAGATACTTTCACCCCAAATTATGTCAATCTTCAATTAGGGACAAAAAATGCTACAATCTTCAGTGTCCGGAATTCCACGTGAGAGGTACACAGCGTTATAGACGGGAAGATCAATATGACACTACTGACAATTTTTTAGAGGAAGGCAGAAACAGAGTAGAAAATATAAGAGAGGAACAGTCAGATGGAACCACTACAGGATTACAGAGGGGAAGGGAGATACCCACAAGACTGGAATACACATTACCAACGAATACACAGGTACTACACTACACAACACCCGCCCCACTACCGAAACTGGACGAATCACTTCGGAAACAACACACCCTGGACGCAAACACAGTGGCCTCCTTACCGGAGCCTCAGATATTAACACCAAGTAAGGCATCCGGCACTTCCACTACCACGATAACATCATTTATATTTGCCAACATTCAAGGTATAAAAACACGCAAATCCAACAAAGTTCACTTTATAGATGGTCTCCTTAATGAGACAAATGCAGTGTTTGCACCCCTAACAGAAACCCACACAAAGGACTATCATGATGGTGAAATATGGATCTCAGAGTACAATCTTTTCAGATGTGATAGGAAACACCGGCTTCAGGGTGGGGTCAGCCTATACATCAAAGACACACTCATCTGTACTGAGCTGCTAAACACCTCAAACGATATGGTAGAAGTGCTGATAATCAAAATAGAGATCCTAAATGTAGTTATTGTCCTTGTATATAAGTCACCGGAGGAAAACCCTCAGCAGTTTAAAGACCAACTAATGAAAATAGAACACTGCTTGGAAAACCTCATAAATCCAGCTCCGAACATCATTCTGCTTGGGGACTTCAACCTACGGCACCTGAAATGGAAGCACCTGGCTAATACAGTAATATCAGAAAGAATACCAGGAAGTAGCCTTAATGAGCAGGCACATGCAAATGACCTGCTACGGATGTGCGACAGGTTTGCCTTAAACCAGCAAATAGTAGAACCCACTAGGAAGGAGAACACGCTGGACCTCATTTTCACTAATAATGATGAACTGATCAGGAACATAATGATTACAAATACATGTTACTCAGATCACAACTTAATTGAAGTTATGACAACCATGGGGGAATAGACCTCCAAAACCAGTCCAGATTCCCGGTGGAGGAGATTTCAGCAAATTCAACTTCAATAATAAACAGATAAACTGGGAGCAACTAAACCAGGACTTCACAGAAACAAACTGGGAAGAACAGCTAGAAAATGCGAACCTGAACCAGTGCCTGGAAAAAATAAGCTCAGTAGCACTAGAAATATGTACAAACCGCATCCCCCTAAGAAAAAAGAGGAAGAGATGCAGATTGGAACGAGAACGTCGTTCCCTATATAGGCGAAGAAAACGAATCGCGGAACAACTTGAGAGTCGCACCCTATCTCAGGAACGGCGAAGAAGGCTAGGTAGCGAAATAGGAAAGATTGAACTCAAGCTACAAGACTCATACAAAACGCAGGAGAGGCAAAGAGAGCAAAAGGCCATCAGTGAAATAGAGAGAAACCCGAAATATTTTTTCTCCTATGCAAAATCAAGATCAAAAACCACATCTAGTATCGGGCCCCTGCGAAAGGAAAATGGAACTTTCACCGATGACAACAAAGAAATGAGCGAGCTACTGAGGAAGCAGTACGACTCGGTTTTCAGCGAGCCATTAAACGCACTAAAGATCGATAACCCAAATGAATTTTTCATGGATATGATACCAACATCAAATCATATATCAGACGTCACCCTATCCCTCCTGGACTTTGAAGAAGCCATAAACAGTATGCCTATGCACTCTGCACCAGGCCCGGATTCTTGGAACTCCATATTCATCAAGAACTGTAAAAAAACACTATCGCAGACCCTCCACATTCTGTGGAGACAAAGCCTAGATACTGGCGTTATTCCTGATATACTAAAAACAGCAGAGATAGCACCACTTCATAAAGGAGGAAATAAGGCAGAGGCAAAAAATTACAGACCGATAGCGTTAACATCGCACATCATTAAAATTTTTGAGAGAGTGCTAAGAAGTAAGCTCACAAAATACATGGAATCACAGCATCTCCATAACCCCCGACAACATGGTTTCAGAACAGGGCGCTCTTGCCTGTCGCAGTTGCTGGACCACTATGATATGGCATTAGATGCTATGGAAGACAAACAAAACGCTGATGTAATTTACACAGATTTTGCAAAAGCTTTTGATAAATGTGACCATGGTGTTATTGCACATAAAATGCGCTCAAAAGGAATTACCGGAAAAATAGGCAGATGGATCTACAATTTCCTGACCAACAGAACCCAATGTGTAATAGTCAACAAATAAAATCCAGCCATCAACCGTTAAGAGCTCAGTCCCCAGGGTACTGTGCTTGCTCCAGTACTTTTTCTCATCCTCATATCGGACATAGACAAGAACACAACCTATAGCACTGTATCATCCTTTGCAGATGACACCAGGATCTTCATGAGAGTAGGCAACATAGAGGACACGGCAAACCTCCAGTCAGATGTAGATCAGGTCTTTCTATGGGCTACAGAAAATAATATGGTGTTTAACGAAGATAAGTTCCAGATCATGCGCTATGGAAAAAATTAAAATATAAAAATGGAAACCACGTACAAAACTCAGACAAATCATAACATAGCACGAAAAGGCAATGTAAAGGATTTGGGTGTACTCATGTCGGAAGACCTTACCTTTAAAGAACGCAATAAAGTAGCCGTCACAACTGCACGAAAAATGACAGGTTGGATAACAAGAACTTTTCACACTAGAGATGCTATACCGATGATGATACTTTTCAAAACGCTGGTGCTCTCTAGAGTGGAGTACTGCTGCACAATGACAGCCCCTTTCAAAGCTGGAGAAATTGCTGACCTGGAGAGTGTGCAGAGATCCTTTACTGCTAGAATCCACTCGGCCCAAACCTGCACACAGAAATAACATCACATGCGACCAGAAGACATGGCAGGATGTGCAGAATACCCCCACTGAAAAACAGAGGTGCAACTGGTACTCTGAGAGAGAACTCTATCAACATCAGGGGCCCGAGACTGTTCAACACGCTCCCGCTACACATAAGGGGCATAACTGGCAAACCCCTCACAGTGTTCAAGAGAGAACTGGATAAGCACCTCCAAAGGATACCTGATCAACCAGGCTGTGACTCATACGTCAGGCTGCGAGCAGCCGCGTCCAACAGCCTGGTTGATCAGTCCAGCAACCAGGAGGCCTGGTCGATGACCGGGCCGCGGGGATGCTAAGCCCCGGAAGCACCTCAAGGTAACCTCAAGGTAAGGTAAGGTAAGGTATCTATGAGAAACTGCCCCATTTGCAGATGCACCATTTCGCATGTCCTTCAACCGATTATTTCCTAAGATGACAAAAAAGGCACAGAGACTTATTTATTTATGTAAATAAAAATTGTACAAATGTCGAGTTGTTTTTTTATATCCATAAACTGGTATAAATAAGCTCGCATTTTCTTAAACAGTATTTTTTTGGGGGGGGGATTGGATTGCATCCAATCGATGGATTGCAATTGCTTAGTTACTGCCCTAAAATAGTTGGTCAGGGGGGTGGGGGACAAGATTCTGCCTCATTTAGTGAAATTTGCTGTGTGCAATAGCTCAGACGTTGGAGAACTGAACCAGGACCTACACGAAGGTTGCTCAACATTCCGCTCGAAAATGGACAAAAGTAGAATCTCTCTCTCTCTCTCTTTCTGAGGTAAAGAACCTTTTGAGAACTAGCACTCATAGGTTAAAAAAAGATTAACACCTTTATAATTAGAATGAGGAAACCTGTGGAGCAAGATTTACTCTCTCGGAAAATCTTTAAAAAATTATGGCCAGAGTTTTGAAAATATTTGCAACTTTTTTATACAAAATAAAACTCTTAAACAATAATACATATCCTGAAGAATAAATCGTTCTCTATGCTATATATATATATTTATAGTTAGTTTAAAAGTTAGTAATGCTCTTAAGGGGCCTCATGATATGAAAAAATTTGGGAAAAATCGTAACATTTTGAAATATTTATCAAAATACTACGTAGTTCTGGCAACACTCTGGTGCAATCTGAATTATTTTACGATATAAATTGATGTATTTATGGCACATTTGCATGCGTAATTGTACAGAATCTGGTGCCTAACGGCTGTGACGTGCCAAAGGTATTGTGTTGTACGTTCTAAACGTCAAATTTTTCGAAATAACGTTATAAATAACTCTGTATGTATGAAGAGTAAATATACACTCATTGGCAACCTTTTCAACCAGCCCTCAGTCACCTCGTGTGTCCTATTGAGTGCGGACTCCATGTCGACGCGCGCTCCATTCTCGCTCCTGGAATAGCGCAGTGTTGCGTCTACTGCACAATGACATATAAAGAGGAAGTGTCAGAAGATAAGAGCAGCAAATCTGGCACTCGGTTGCCATCTTTATGAGTAAAAAAAAGCCGCTTTAGAGCAAAGAAGAGTAATATCCAGTGAAAGATGGTGGTGGCCTCCCTGCATCAGCTGTGAGGCGTGACACCGACACCTCCTCAACCTTCCTCAACCCTCCTCACACACCTTACTAGATCCCCCTCCCTCCACCAAGCCGAGCCGAGACAGGCTCCTGAGGAAGGTGATCCGGGCAATGAGGCAGGTGCCTAATAGTGCCCATTGCAGTGCCACCTTGAGGACCCACAATTCGGACCAATTACAATTGGTTAGTATGTTTTAGGGTTATAATTTAATGTTTTGTAATAAATAATTGTAATATATATAAATTTATATGCATTCTTTTTCTTCATTTTTTTTCCGTTTGTTATCAGGGGATTTGCATGGAACTTACACACCATGCTGAACGGATGCCTATCTGCAAGGGTGCCAATTATGAAAGAAATTGGTCGAGGTCAAGCTCGGCTACAGGTGGCCAAACTTTGATCTTATTTTACTCAGGTAAAATGTTTTCAACTTCAAGGTGTTTCACAGCTTTCATTTATTAATCAATTTACATGCAAATTGCACCTTATATGTAGAGTTTGTGTTTCTACAATTTCTCACAACACTTTAGTCCAAAGTACATTTATTGATTTTATAAATATTGATAAACATCATATATTGCATATTTTTGGAAGGGGAACTTTGAATAATTGTATCATTGCACTAAACACTCTTTTGATAAAACTGGTGTACAAAATCTTTTATTATATGCTAATGTGATATCTAAGTGTTAAAGAAATGATTTTAGTTGACACATGTGTACCTAGAAATTTTTTGAAAATATTGAAAATTTGTTGCATAATACGTTTGTGTATTTCTTTTCTCCCTTTGTATTTAGGGTGTGATGCTGAAACTTGGACCAGTTGCAGCCCTTTCAATAACCATTACATAAAAAAAATTAAAAACAAATTCAAAAACTTTTACTTTACCCTTACTGAACAAAACCTTCCAAACATGGCTTATTAATTAAAATAAT
Organism: Procambarus virginalis; assembly: GCA_020271785.1. Classification (NCBI taxonomy): domain Eukaryota; kingdom Metazoa; phylum Arthropoda; class Malacostraca; order Decapoda; family Cambaridae; genus Procambarus; species Procambarus virginalis. The sequence goes on along the minus strand of WNGS01000337.1, from coordinate 13,725,332 downwards.
TTTTTGTTTATGAAATCGCGTAAGTATTTATGTAATATTTATTTTAAAACAATCATAATGCACAATGGCATATCATTTTTATAGACAGGCTTTATAAAGTAAATATAATAGCAATGCGAAACTCTTTCTATTTGATGTATTATTTTAAATAAATACAGTTGGGTGAAAACATGTCTATTCCTGCGTGAGTGCCTTGGTGGGCTCCTGCAAGGTTTTGCGATTTGTTGGAGGGCAGGAATGTGCAGAGTTCTGGGGGGCGTGAGATGGGAATATTACATTGACTTAAAACTTAATGCTAGTTATTTAGTCAAGAATGGAATGGAATGGAACTATCAGGAGAAAGCGCCAAGCCATTACGACTATGTAGCACTGGGAAGGGGTCCGGATAAGGATTTGGGAATAGGATGGGAGGAAGGAATGGTGCCAAACCACTTGGACGGTCGAGGGATTGAACGCCGACCTGAATGAAGTGAGGCCGTCGCTCTACCGTCCAGCCCAAGTGGTTGGGCTATTTATTCACAAGTTTTTTTTTATATTGAAGCTCATATTTTTCTCCCCTGATTCTATGTATGACTAACGACCCAGAGGAAGGCTTTGGTAATTAAAGCACTGTAAGATTGTGAGTGTTCAAGTCTAGGGGGACTAAGCATTTTTGTGTGAATGTGCAAAACCCGTGTTTATTTGTGTAAGTTAAAAATTGAGTTTTTGTTTGGGTATAAGAGTTTAGCAAGTGTGTTTGTCTATGTCCGAGTTAGTGGCCTTGGTGAGGACAGGAGACCGGTAGCTTGTCAGAGGTCTCTCTCTATTTTTGCCCTGATGTGTTTAAGTAAGATTGTGCAACTGTTTTAAGTTTAGGGGGGACTAAGTATTTTGCGTGAATGTGAAAGCCCTGGGTTTATTTGTGTAAGTTGAAACAAAAAATAGAGTTTGTGTATGAGTTTTTTTTGTGAGCGAGTTTGTTTAAGCATGTGATATCATTAAAACTTCCAAAATAATGCCAAAATTAATTCATCTTCTCACTTTTTAAAAGGTGGAGGTCTAACATTTTCTAAAACCCTTTGCGCTTGACATACCACCACTGACATCAAAGGCAACTGATGGATTCAACTTTTAAATTTTTAGGCATGATAGTAAAAAGCATTTCACAGCAACAGATAGCGCCAGTAGATCCGTTACAAGAAGTTATTGGGGCCCCCCACCACAATAGCTGTGATCTATTATGGTCTAAAAATATGCAATTTAATACAGTATATGAACATTCCTAATATATATATTAAATTGTTTAAAACACTAAACTAGCTTCCTTTATAGTATATTTACAAGTGACAAAATGATGCTTGGGGTGTCAAACCCAGCACAATATGACTGAGGCCCTGCTATTTAGCATTTGTTTTGTATTCTATAAAATATCGCAGCTAATGTTAATGTTTTTTATGTTTATTACAAAAGATAGACATACATTTGATGCTATTTTCCATATTAAAAACTAATTTGAGGCCCGAACATATATATCCATAAAATCTATAAACAGCTTAGAACCGTACAAATGCAAGCATGTCTTTTTTTCACCGGTACTCAACTGAATTCCACAGAAAATGGAATCTTTATTTTGGCTACAGAAAACGGTGCAAAGCAGAGGGAGGTGACTGGAATAAACAGTTTGAACCTGACTCTTCTCACATATAAACATGTCCTAACTTCATTTCAAATTATATAGAGTACTGAAAGCTCATTTTCCATAGTAAATATACTAAGTGAACTCATTTTACGACTAGAACATAAACTAGGACCCCTCATTCAGATTAAAATTACGAGAATTATTGATTGAACATTTACCCACCATCAAACACACAGGACTCTTTAAAGCTATTTTAACTATTTTAAAACCCAAATATGACCCCTCTCACATGCAGATCCTGTTCTATGGTTTGCCCGTCATGTCAATGTACCCCCATAGTATCATGTAAATTGAAGATAAGGCTTACTACACCTAAATATCCAGCTTGATCTTTGTAAGGAACCTTGAATCCCCCTTGTATGCGGGACCCCACTGGGGTATTCATAGGTAGGGGGTTCCCTATTGCTGACGTCGGGTCACGTGACACCCCCGCGACAAATAAGGAAAATTTCACCTGATTCCGGGGGCTTAGCGTCCCCACAGCCCGGTCATCGACCAGGCCTCCTGGTTGCTGGACTGATCAACCAGGCTGTTTGACGCGGCTGCTCGCAGCCTGACGTATGAGTCACAGCCTGGTTGATCAGGCATCCTGCTATCCAGGTATTTAGTGGGACGCAAAGAGAATTTTTCAACTCGGCTCCTGATTCGTCAAGAAATCGTGCCCCGTTCTCTCGCCCCACCTCTGACCATTACAGAAAATGGAGCTGTGCCAAGGGCTCCCTATACTATTGAGTCATTGCATCATTAAAATACTCCAAAAACTTCTATATTCCCTTTCAACTGTGTTTTTTTGTTTTTAATCTATTAAACATTCACCCTCTGATCCATTCATAAGTAGGGGCCCCCCATATTGATACCGTAGTACTCTGGTAACACCCTGGGGCCAAATTGTGATTTTTTGCTCATGCTATTAAATACTCCAAAAACTGTTATATTTCTTTCACCAGTGTTTCTTTTTTTGTTTTAATCTATTGAACATTCATCCTCTGTACCTTTCATTAGCAGAGACCCCCATTGATGCTTAATACTCATGATAACCTAAGGGGCCAAATCGTCAAAAAAACGGTTAGGATAGGGCACGAGTCACTCAGGCTCACCCTGGGAGGTGGGTCGGGGGACATCTGTGGGAAACGGACCACCACCCCACCCAACCAGCCAGCCAGGTGCGTGCCGACCATGCCCTAACCCAACCGCTTAAAATCTGTTCTTGCACAAATTAGCCCCCCCCCCCCCCGGAGCCGAGTCGGCGTGGAAGTGTCCAACCATTTCTGAAAATCAATTCACGATTTATCTCGTTCTTCACTACTCTGTGACAGGTAAAAACATGTGTTTTTGAAAAACAGTGACATCTGTTGCACATAAGACCAACACATGCTATACTATATATGTTACAATTCCATTTCAATGTTTGCAATTTCGTTGATAAATTGAATTTTCATAAATTTCGATTCATTTTAATTTTGATTTAAATATTTTGTGACAGTGCCATGGAATGCAGCTGTGTTTTTACCATACCGTTCATTTCGTGAGTATAGTTTATTTTTTATTCTTTTCATTATTTTTCATTTCGTATTTTGAACTGTTTTTCTCATTATTCAGTGAGGGGAACGTTTGAGGCCAGATTCATGAAGCAGTTACGCAAGTACTTATGAACATGTACATCGTTCTTCAGTCTTAATAATCGATTAATCAATCAATCATCGTTCCTCAAGCTTTGGTTACATTTATTAAACAGTTTACAAGCATGAAAACTTCCCACTGTTGCTATTGGTATAAACAGCCTCCTGGTGCTTCGGAGCTCATTAACTGTTTAATAATTGTATACAAAGCTGTCAATGAATGAGAAAAGATGTACAGGTTCGTAAGTGTTTGCGTAACTTCTTCGTGAATCTAGCCCCAGATCATTTGACGTTCCCAATTTTCTGATGGGAACATCACATCATTTGATCATCAGACGAGGGAGTGGGGAATGGTGGGAAGAATGAGGGGGCAGGAGTGGGGGATGGTGGGGAGCATGAGGGGACAGGGGACTTGGTAATGGTGGGGGGAGGACAAAGGGATAGGGGAGTTGTGGATGGTAGGGAGGATGAGGGGACTTTGAGGGGGGGATGGTAGGGAGGAAGAGGGGACAGGGGAGTGGGAGATGGTCGGGAGGACGAGGGGGATGCTGGAGTGGAGGATGAAAAGGAGGAAAAAGGGACAAGGGAATGAGGAATGGTCGGGAGGACTAGGGGACAAGGGAGGAGGGAATGGTGGAGGTCTGGGAGACAGGGGAAGGTTGCTGTGGCTTAGCCACAGCAATGCGTGGCTGGGTACAGGTAGTGTATGTATATATATATATATACATACAGGAAGCCTTAATCCGCATGACCATCACAACCGGACATTAGGAAGTGATAGCCGAAGCTATTTGAACCACTTCCCCGCTGGCACTCGGATGATAATCTTGGGCATAGCATTTTATCAAATCACCTCATTTTTTGGGGCAACACGTGAGGAACACAAATACAAACAAGCCTGAATGGTCCCCAGGACAATATGCAACTGAAAACTCACACCCCAGAAGTGACTCAAACCCATACTGCCAGGAGCAATGCAACTGGTATTTACAGGATGCTTTAATCCGCTTGACCATCAGATTAGTGGATTAAGGCCTCCTGTAAATACCAGTTGCATTGCTCCTAGCAGTATGGGTTCGAGTCACTTCTGGGGTGTGAGTTTTCAGTTGGATATAGTCCTGGGGACCATTCATGCTTGTTCGCATTTGTGTTCCTCACGTGTTGCCCCCAAAAATGAAGTGATTTGATAAAATGCTATGCCCAAGATTACCATACGAGTGCCGGCGGGGAAGTGGTTCAAATAGCTTCGGCTATCACTTCCTTATGTCCGGTTGTTATGGTCAAGCGGATTAAGGCGTCCTGTAAATACCAGTTGCATTGCTCCTGGCAGTATGGGTTCGAGTCACTTATGGGGTGTGAGTTTTCAGTTGCATATAGTACTGGGGACCATTCAAGCTTGTTCGCATTTGTGTTCCTGACGTGTTGCCCAAAAAAATGAGGTGATTTGATAAAATGCTATGCCCAAGATTACCATCCAAGTGCCGGCGGGGAAGTGGTTCAAATAGCTTCGGATATCACTTCCTTATGTCCGGTCGTGATGGTCAAGCGGATTAAGGCATCCTGTAAATACCAGTTGCATTGCTCCTGGCAGTATGGGTTCGAGTCACTTCTGGGGTGTGAGTTTTCAGATATATATATATATATATATATATATATATATATATATATATATATATATATATATATATATATATATATGTGTATGACACCCTTCTGAGGTCCATGCTGGTGAAAATCCTGAACCTGCCATTGGACGACTCTCAGTGGGAGCAAGCAACCCTTCCTGTAAGACTCGGCGGCCTTGGTGTGTCCGCACAGCCTCCCAAATTGCTCTACCAGCCTTCCTTTCCTCCTCCCACGCATCGCACGACCTCGTCAGAGATATCTTACCTGCAACCCTGAGAGATTCAGCAGGAATACACGATCCTGCTTTCACTGAATGTTCAAATCAGTGGGATGTTCTCGCAGCCCCAGCAACCATTATAGAGCCAACAAAACAACACAAACAGTCCAGCTGGGACCACCCTCTAGTGGAAAAAGTAGCTGATGCCATGCTCAGCGCCGCAACATCAGACAAGGAGAAAGCCCGCCTCAGAGCAGTGCGTGCTCCCCATGCAGGAGACTTCCTCCTGGCAGTACCCATGTCAGCAATGGGCACGCGCCTAGATCCAGAATCCCTTCGTGTAGCAGTGGCCCTCCGCCTTGGTGCCCCAATTCACACTGAATACAAGTGTATTTGCAACAGGGTGGAAGCAGACCAATACGGACTGCATGGGTTGCATTGCGAAAGCACAAAGGGCTGGCATGCAAGACACAACGAGGTCAATGCCATCATCAAGAGAAGCCTCGTCTCAGCTAAGTGCCCAGCGGAGAGAGAACCTCGCATCCTAGGGGTCCAAAACCCGGATTTCCCCGCACTTCGCCATGATGGCATCACCATATACTCATGGAAGGAGGGTAGACAGTTGGTGTGGGACTACACATGTGTATCCACCCTGGCTGACACCTATGTACACTTCAGAGCTGATCAAGCAGGTGGGGCGGCCAACCACAGGGAAACAGCAAAATCTCTCAAATACAGGCGACTGGCAGGTCAATACCTCTTTGTTCCCATAGCGTCTGAGATGCATGGCCCCTGGGGCAAGAGTGCCTTGGGATTTCTCAAGGAATTGGGTTCCAAGCTCATTGACGTCACCAGAGACCCAAGGGCTTGCAGTTTTTTGTTTCAGCGCCTCAGTGTGGCGATCCAGAGGGGAAATGCTTGCTGCGTCCTCGGTTCCTGTCCGGAAGCGGAGGAGCTTCAAGAGATCCATAACCTTTAGGCATTTGTCTTGTATGTTTTGTAACCTTTAAATACACAATAAAGCACAAGAAAAAAAAGGAAGGGGGTGGTAGGAGAAAAGCACAAAGAAACTGTATTGGAGGGGACCTACATTCCCTCCAATGCGTTATGTGTGATTTCCTCCGAGGCTATGGGTCCCCCTTCTTTCAGCCAGAGGTGACTCGTATATATATATATATATATATATATATATATATATATATATATATATATATATATATATATATATATATATATATATATATTATATATAATATATATATATAATATATATATATATTATATATATATATATATATATATATATATATATATATGATATATATATATTCCATATATATATATATATATGCAAACAAGCCTGAATGGTCCCCAGGACTATATGCGAATGAAAACTCACACCCGAGAAGTGACTCGAACCCATACTCCCAGGAGCAACGCAACTGGTATGTACAGGGATGCCTTAAACCACTTGACAATCACGACCGGACATAAGGAAGTGATAGCCTGGGCTATTTGAGCCACTCGTTCTCTTAACCATTCCCCACTCTACCATCCTCTCGTCCTCCCCACTATCTCCCACTCCCGCGTCCCCTCGTCCTCCCTACCATTCTGCCATCCAAGTCCCCTCGTCCTTCCTACTATCCCCTACTCCCCTTGTCCTCCCAGCAATTTTCCCTTCCCTTCGTCCCCACTATCCCCAACTCCTCTGTCCCCTTGTCCTCCCCCACCATTACCCCCTCCCCTGTCTCCTCGTCCTCCCCACCATCCCCCACTCCCGTCCCCTGGTCCTTCCCACCATTCCCCACTCTCTCATCTGATGATCAAATGAACTGATGTTCCCATCAGAAAATTGGGAACATCAAATGATCTTGGGCTAGATTCACGAAGAAGTTGCGCAAACACTTACGAACCTCTACATCTTTTCTTAATCTTTGACAGCCTTGTTTACAATTATTAAACAGTTAATGAGCTCCAAAGCACCAGGAGGCTGTTTATAATAATAACGACACTTGATTGGCAAGTTTTCATGCTTGTAAACTGTCTAATAAATGTAACCAAAGCCAGCAGAGATTGAGAAACGATGTACACGTTCGTAAGTACTTTCGTAACTGTTTCGTGAATTTGGCCACAGAGGTTCTTTTCACTGAAATTTATGAAAAACAGTTCAAAATACGAAATGAAAAATAATGAAAAAATAAAAAAAATAAACTATACTCACGAAATGAACGGTATGGTAAAAAGCACAGCTCAATTCCAAGGCAATGTCTCAAAATAATTAAATCAAAATTAAAATAAATTGAAATTTATGAAAATTCAATTTATCAGTGAAATCGGAAACATTGAAATGGAATCGTAATATATGTAATATAGCATGTGTTGGTCTTGTGCAACAGATAGCGCTGTTTTTCAAAATCGCATGTTTTTACCTGTCACAGGTGTGGCGTCTATATAGTAGGTATATAAAAAGATGCGCCTATTCAAATGCAATGTTGCATTAAAATTTCAAAGCAATCGGTGAAGAATTTTCGAAGATTACAGCGTGTGTTGCTCTTACGTCTAACAGATGGCGCTGTTTTTTGAAAAAAAGGATGTTTTTTCCTGTCACAGGTGAGGCATGTATATAGTAGATATATAAAAAGATGGGCCTATACGACTGCAACGTAGTGTCCAAATTTCAAAGTAATCGGTAAAGAGGTTTCGAAGATTTCCCTAACATGAAAAACGCTTGAAAAAACTAGTTTTTTTCAGAAAAAAACACGTTTTTTTCGTTACAGACATGACATCTATATAGTATGTATATAAAAACCTGCTCGGATGCGAATGGGACGTTGTGTGATAATTTCAAAGCAATCGGTAAAGAACTTTCGGAGATTAGCGGTTATGCACAAATGATCATTTCCAATTTTATTTACACACACACACGCACACGCGCACACACACACACACACACACACACACACACACACAAACAGAGTGGTAGACGGTTGGAACAAGTTAGGGGAGAAGGTGGTGGAGGCCAAGACCATCAGTAGTTTCAAAGCATTATCTGACAAAGAGTGCTGGGAAGACGGGACACCACGAGCGTAGCTCTCATCCTGTAACTACACTTAGGTAATTACACTTAGGTAATTACACACACACACACACACACACACATATATATATATATATATATATATATATATATATATATATATATATATATATATATATATATATATATATATACATATATATATATATATTATACACACACATATATGTTGATACATATTTACATATATACATGCCGATACAGCACAAGCCCTGAGAGAAAAACACCCACACAGAGCTCCTCGTGATGACAGTGTTACCCTAGTCGGTGTCACCAGAGCAGAACCCCTGTATGTGCTCGAATCTGTGGTGCATAAAGCAGCTTTATGCTTCCCACCAGGATCAGCAGGTGGGTTCACATGACTAAATCTCAACCGCATCAAACAAATGCTCAACCCTGCACTGGGAGATATTGCACAGGGCTTCCTGGTGGAACTAGATTATCCAACACATATCTAGCTGGCAACATACCAGAGACTATACGGCCTCTCCTTTTTGGCGCTACCCTCTGTGCCCTGAGGAAAAAAGATGGGGGAATCTAACCAATAGCTGTGGGCAATTCAGTCCAGTGCCTCGTCGCTAAGGCTGCTGCTAGAACAGTTAGGTAGGCAGCAGCTGACATGCTGAAGCCAAAACAGCTTGGGTTTGGTATTCCCCAAGGGTGTGAGGCAGCCGCACATGCAGCTAGAGCCTACATTGCCAATATTACAGATGAAAAATCCCTGATTAAACTAGACTTCAAAAATGCTTTCAATCTGGTTAGAAAGGATGCAGTACTCAGTACAGTTTATCGCCTTTTTCCTTTGCTCAACCCGTTTGTAAACTCATGCTACAGAAAGAATCTAACTCAGCTATTCGGGGAACATGAAATTGAATCACAAGGTGTCCAACAGGGTAACCCCCTTGCTCCTTTTCTTTTTTGCCTAGTCATCAAGGAAGTCACTGATAACCTGTCCAGTGAGCTCAATTTTTGGTGTTTGGACAATGATACTCTAGCTGGCTCCCCGAACTCACTCTTGGACGACATAAAAATAATTCAGGAGCAAGGAGCATGTCTAGGCCTCACCCTGAACTCTTCCAAGTGCGAAATAAACTCCACCAACCAACACGTAATAGAGCGAATAAAGGTTGTTTTGCCTGATATTCATACAACCAACCCTGAGGACAGCACACTCCTAGGTGCTCCTCTTCGAGGGAATGCCATCGACGAGGTCCATGGTAAGAAGATCACTGACCTGAAGAGGATGAATGAGAGGATTGAAGACATCGATACTCATGATGCACTTTACCTCATCATCAGATGCTTGTCCCTCCGCAGGCTGACCTACTTTCCAAGATGTTCGCCATCTTTCAACAATATTAAACTAGAAGAGTACGACAGCTTGCTGAAATCAATGCTAGAAAAAGCCCTCAATCTTTCTCTCACCGACTCACAGTGGAAACAGACCTCCCTTCCTGTCAGACTCTGGGGGGACTTGGCGTGCGCACAGCAAAACAAATTGCTGTACCAGCGTTCCTGTCCTCTTCAGTGGTGTCTGACAACTTGAAGGAAATCCTACCTGAGCACTTAGTTCAAGACGGAGGGGTACATGATCCCAGCTTTACAGACTGCACAACCAAAAGGGTCTCTCTCGCTGGACCAGCACCCCGACAACTGCCTTCTGAAGCCCATAAGCAATCCAGCTGGGATTCACCCCATTGCCGACCAAGAAGCTGTGACTTTGCTAGAAGCTGCGACAACACCCCATGACACTGCCCAACTTAGAGCTGTAACAGCTTCCCATGCAGGTGACTTCCTATTAGCAACCCCAATGTCAGCAACCGGCACCCGTCTCACACTGCAAGCCCTCCGAATTGCCGTGGCTGTCCTCCTCACTGCCCCAATCCACACCGAATACAGGTGTATTTGCGGCGAGGCAGTGGCCGACAGGTACGGATGGCATGGCCTTCTTTGCCAAAGGGCAGGAGGATGGCATGCAAGACAGGGCGAGGTTAACAACATTATTAGGAGAAGCTTTACCACAGCCGGTTGTCCAGCAGAGACAGAGAGCCCTGTTACCTAATGTTCCGCAACTCTGATGATCCTGTCGGTCAACCAGACGGAATCACTGTGAACCCATGGAAGAATGTTACACAGTTGGTGTGGGACTACACATGCGTTTCAACTTTAGCCAACACTTATGTTGACTTCAGTGCTTCACAAGCAGGAGGTGCTGCCAATCACCAGGAAGCAGTCAAGTCACGTAAATATAGAGACCTTGAGCACCAATACAATTTTGTCCCCATTGCCTCAGAGACACTTGGTGCCTGGGGTAAAAGTGCTGCTAGTTTTTTGAAGTAGTTGGGGTCCAAGCTAACTGAAACAACTAGAGACCCTAGAGCTGCCAGTTTTCTCTTTCAGCACCTTAGTGTGCCGATCCAGAGAGGAAATTCTCTGCATCCATGGTTCCTACCTGCCATCTGAGGAGCTGGAGGAGCTCTACAACTTGTGACAAGTAGCCTTGTACCCCTGCATGTAACCAATGTTGTAACCCTTTTTGTGTAATGAAAATAATGAAAAGTTAGATATATATACACATATACCAAAAGAATAGGGGGGGGGGTGGTAGGAAAAGAAAATATCAAAGTGTTCAGTGAGGATCCACAAGGTCTTCTCTGAGTACTCTTTATTTTCTTCTCCGAGACTATGGGTCCCTACACTTGCACCAGAGGTGGTACCCTTCTAGGTTATTAAAAATATATATATATATACATATATTATATATATATATATATATATATATATATATATATATATATATATATATATATATATATATATATGTCATACCTAGTAGCCAGAACGTACGTGTCAGCCTACTATGCAAGGCCCGATTTGTCTAATAGGCCAAGTTTTCATGAATTAATTGTTTTTCGACTACCTAACCTACCTAACCTAACCTAACCTAAATTTTCGGCTACCTAACCTAACCTAACCTATAAAGATAGGTTAGGTTAGGTTAGGTAGGGTTGGTTAGGTTCGGTCATATATCTACGTTAATTTTAACTCCAATGAAAAAAATTGACCTCATACATAATGAAATGGGTAGCTTTATCATTTCATAAGAAAAAAAAATTGGAAAATATATTAATTCAGGAAAACTTGGCTTATTAGGCAAATCGGGCCTTGCATAGTAGGCCAAAAAGTGAGTTCTGGCTACTTGGTACGACATATATATATATATATATATATATATATATATATATATATATATATATATATAGAGAGAGAGAGAGAGAGAGAGAGAGAGAGAGAGAGAGAGAGAGAGAGAGAGAGAGAGAGTGTATCGTGATCCAGCTTGTACTCCTCTTGACATACCAGAAAGCATTCTAAGGAAACTACTCCAAGCTTGTACTAAAGAGGCACCCTTCTCGAGCCCGGATGGGCACATGTATAAGCAAGTAGATGCGGTCGCCATGGGTTCTCCCCTAGTTGTCCTGTTTGCGAACTTCTACATGGGTACCATCGAACGAAAGGTCTTAGTCGATATGAACTTGAAACCCGCCATATACTGCAGGTATGTTGACGACATTTTTACACAGGTACCTAATGTCAAACATCTGCAGGAGCTGAAGGAGGCATTTGAGCAGAATTCCATGTTGCGTTTCACTTACGAGATGGAGAAGGATGGGAAACGACCCTTTCTAGATGTAAAAGTCATGGAAAGGAACGGAGGTTTCCACACTGCAGTTTACACTAAGGAAACAAACATAGGAATGTGCCTAAATGCCAACAGTGACTGCCCAGACAGGTACAAGAGGAGTGTTGTTAACGCTTATGTAGACCGTGCTCTCAGCCACAGCTCAGGATGGAAGCAAGTCGATGAAGAACTCTGTAGGGTAAGGCAGGTCCTAGTCAACAACGACTTCTCCAATGGTTTCGTTGAAGACATCATAAGAAGGAAGGTGAAACGCCATGCAACCTCTGAAGAGACAACTAACACAACACCTATACCTCCTATTAGACTATTTTACAGGAACTTCTTTTCCACAGCTCATAAAATGGAGGAAAGGGTCCTGAAAGATATTGTTAATAGAAACGTTATCCCTACAGACAGAAATCAGAAGATACAACTGATGATTTACTATAAAACCAAAAAAACAGCCAACCAACTCATGAGAAACTCTCCAGACACAAAGCAGAACGCTTTAAAAGAGACCAACGTCGTCTATGCCTTCAAATGCCCACTTGGGGACTGTAAGTCTCAAAGAACTCAATATATAGGCAAGACAGCAACATCTCTTTCCAGGCGATTAACGATGCATAAGCAACAGGGCTCCATTAAGAAACATATAATCTCTTCCCACAACCAGACCATCACCAGAGAAATCTTAGCAAACAACACAGAAATCATTGATAGATACAGCGACAGCAGGCGGCTTGACATCTGCGAGGCACTACACATCAAGAAGTCAGCACCAGCAATCAACAGCCAATTAACGCACAATTATATTCTACCCACTTCAAGACTCCACTCCAATATAGAAATATCAAGAAATATGGGCCAATAGGCCTTCTGCAGTTCTATTTTTACCCAACTTCTGCAAATCTATACCCATTATTCCGTGTTCTGTGTTTCGTTGAAAGTTGTTTTTCACCCCACTATTGTATTACATCACCTCACCCAAATGCAGGTATAAGAGCCAATGCTGTTTCAGTCATAAGTTGTGTGTGGATAAACTAAAGTCTTTGAAAATGTAATAAGTTTTACGAAACGCGCTCAAGTGTCGCGTCAGACTAGAAATAAAAATGAATTTTGGAGAATTGATTTTTTCATTTACCGTCACCAGTAAAAAGAAACATAAGGAAAATCGAGAAAATTCGTGTTAGAATTATTAATCTTACTTTTTCGGTCATTTAATAATATATATATATACATATATATATATATATATATATATATATATATATATATATATATATATATATATATATATATATATATATATATATATATATATATATATATATATATATATATATGCAACAATGAGCACAAAAACACTGATCCAAGTATGCAGAATAACCACATGTGAAAAATAGAGAATGCTTAACGCGTTTTTGGCTAATTCGCCTTCATCAGAGCAAAGTAGTATGAAGATGGATCTTCATTCTACTTTGCTCTGATGAAGGCGAATTAGCCGAAAATGCGTTAAGCATTCTCTATTTTTCACATGTGGTTATTCTACATATATATATATATATATATATATATATATATATATATATATGTAGAATATATATATATATATATATATATATATATATATATATATATATATATATATATATATATATATATATATATATATATATATATATAATATGTATAATATATATTTATTTATTTCTAGTCTGAACTCGTTTCGTAATAACTTATTATATTTTCAAAGGCTTCATTTTACACACTACTGTAACCTGTAAACACGCTAATCCGTCATACTTATACTAGCATTTAGGTGAGGTGATATGGTACTACAATTTTGGGTGAGGTGAACAAACATGTGACAAACACAAGACAAAACACGAAACTATGGGTATTAATTGGATATGAGAACATAAGAATGGAAGTAACTGCAGAGTGCCTGTTGGCCTATATTTCCTTTTGATGCTTCTATATTGGTTCAGAGTCTTGAAGTGGTTAGAATATAGTTAGCATTAATTGACTGTTGATTGCTGGTGTTTACTTTTGATGTAGTGCCTCGCTGATGTCGAATCTCCTGCTGTCGCTGTATGTATCAATGATTTCTGTGTTGTTTGTTAAGATTTCTCTGGTGATAGTCTGGTTGTGAGAGGAGATTATATGTTCCTTTATGGAGTCTTGTTGCTTATGCATCGTTAATCGCCTGGAAAGAGATGTTGTTGTCTTGCCTATATACTGAGTTCTTTGATACAAGTGTAGTGTAGTGTTAAGTGTAAAGAAGTCTTTGAGAATGTAAGAAGCCCTTACGAAACGCTTCTAGGCGTCAGACCATTAATAAAAATGAATTTTGGAGAATTGATATTTTTATTATCACTAATAGTGAAGAAAAACATAAGAAATACTGAAAAAATTCGTGTTAGAATTATTAATCTTACTTTTTTCGGTCATATTCAACAATATATTTTTATTTATATAAACTAGCTGTACCCGGCCATGCGTTGCTGTTGCTCCACAAAGCATGCACACTGCTGAGTCACAGCAACCTTCCCCTGTCCTCCTGTCCTCTCCCTCCCATTTTCCATACCATTCCCCACTCCCCAGTTCCCTTATCCTCCAATTATTCCCCCTTCCCCGTCCCCTCGTCCTCTTTCCCATTCCCCCATCCCCTCGTCCTCCCCCCTCCCCCGTCACCTCGTCCTTTAACCATTCCCCTTCCCCTGTCCCCAAGTCCTCTGCACCATCCTCCACTCCCTTGTCCCCTTTTCCTCCCCCACCATTCTCCACTCCCCCCCCCCCCTCTGCCCCATTCCCTGGTCCCCACCATCCCCCTCTGCCCCCATCCCCCCGTCCTCCCTACTATTATCTCCCATCCCCCTCGTCCTCCTCACTATTATCCACTCCATTGTCTGATGCATTCCCAAATAATCTGATGTTCCCATCAGAAAAATGAGAACATCAAATGACCTCATGTTCCCATCACTGAAATATAAGAACAACAGTTAAAAAAAGAAATGAAAAAAATAAAAAATAAAGTATACCCACATAATGAATGGTATGGTAAACAACACACCTCAATTCTAACACAATGTCACACAAAATATTTAAATCAAAGTGAAAATAAATCAAATTTTTTGAAAATTCAATTCATCAATGCAATCAGAAACATTTAAATAGAATCGTAACATATTTAATATAGCATGTGTTGCTTTTACATGCAATAAAAAAACTGTTTAAAAAAAATGTTTTTACTGTCAGAGGTTTGGCATCTATATAGTAGATATATAAAAACATGCGTGTGTTCAATTGGAATTTTGAGTCAAAATTTCAAAGCAATCAGTGAAGAACTTTTGAAGATTACAGCGTGTGTTGCTCTTACGTCCAAAAGATGGTGCTATTTAAAAAAAAAAAAATTACCTGTCACAGGTGTGGCATGTATATAGTTGTGATATAAAAACATGCACATATTCGAATGCAACGTTGTTTCAAAATTTCAAAGAAATTGGAAAAAAACATTCGGAGATTAATGATTTTGAATAAACGAACATTTGCGTTTTTATTTATATAGATATCACCCTTGACCAACCTTTCCAATCAACTACAAACAGGCCAGATAGGATAGCCCCATAGTGGAGAACATCACCACAGTCTTGCTGGAGGCACCCCTCCGTGGTGCCTCCTTGCCGTGGTGAGGGGTTCACGTACACCTCCCTGGGACCGGTGTGGGTTGCCTGTGCCCCCTCTCCTGCCCCCCTCTTTGGGTGGTGTACATGCTGAAGGGTACCATGTAGTGGCCCTGTGAGCCATCGGACCACCCGCTGGAGGGGTCGCCTGTGAGAGGCCGCCCTGAGTGGATGGTTGGGTGTCCAGGCTGGGGCGATAGGGGGACTGGGGTCTTAGCACCGGTGTGGGAGAATGAACAAAGTAGTAGGATTCCCCAGTTGAAAAAGGGGAGCACCGCTGGGTATGACGCACCCTTCCTGCACTGGCCCGCTCTCGGCCTCCCTGGCTGCCCTAGTAGGTGGTATCCCTTGGTTCCAGGTCCCATTCTTTAGATATTGGTTTGCTGCATGGATGACGACTTGACTTCTCTTACCCAGGCTCATGGGGTGAGCGACCAGGCCTCAGAGTCAGACCGTCCTGGAAGACTGGGATCTGTAGCCCCCACTACAGGACCCGGTTTAGGCCCAGACCGGACACTTCCTCCCTGCTCCCCTCCCTCCTCTGTGGTTGGGTCGAGCCCCAAGCCTGCTGTGGTGACCGTCTCGTCCCCTTGCACAGCTCCATCTCTTCTTTATTTATTTATATACAAGAAGGTACATTGGGTTTGTGAGAATACATTGAACATTCTTGTGACTATTGCATCAATACATTCTTGTGACTATTGCACCGTTTGACCCGTCTCTCTCTAAAGGTTCTCATCGCCGTCCCCGCCACGGCCGCTCTCGTATGCTCGATTCCCATCCTAATTCGTTCCATGCTTTGTTTGGTCCTGCTACGTGGACTAAGTACTTTGACCTCCATCCTTTGGATTCAACTCCTGACGATTTTTCCCTTCATCGGCATCTTGTCAATTCTGTAGATGCCTCACTTTCAACCCCACCCGTCTTGGTACCCGTGTCGTTGCTGCTCCTTCTCAGGATGCGGTCACCTGCTTGGCCGCCTTATCCTGCCTTGGCAAGACCTCTGTTCTGGTCTCGAAGAACGCTCGGTTGAATGCCAGTGTTGTTACTGTTCTCCTCCCGCACCATGTTGCGACCGGTGTCAGGGATCTTAAGGACTTCCACGAGGATATCAAGCAAATCCTCGAGGCCCAGGGTCATTCTGTCCTCCAGGTGGATACGTTTACTCGTCCCCCTCGTGGTCATCGCCGTCTGCCCCTTCGGGTTGTGAAGATTACCTTTGATGGTAGGACCCTTCCGCCCTCTGTCATTCTTGCTGGTGCCAGATGCTCCGTTCAGGAGTATATTCCATCTCCTCGGCTCTGCAGTAAGTGCTGGAGGTTTGGGCATGGTGCCCTCAAATGCTCTAGTCCTGTCACTCTAAGTTGGAGTGCACTTCTCCCCAGGCCCGCTGCCTCAATTGCGGTGAGGCCCACCCTACCTTCTCCCGTACGTGTATTCGTTACAAACTTGAGGTGGCTGTCCTCAACTTGAAGCACCGGGACCATTTGTCTTTTCGTGAGGCTCGGCGCCAAGTTCGTCATCTCCCCTCTTTCGCTGGCGTCTCCTATGCTCGCGTGGTGCGCTCTTCCTCTCCTCATCCTTCCCGCCTTCCTCAGTCTCACAACCGTTTCCAAGCCTCAGACCCGGACACGCCCACCACCACCTCCCCTGTTTCCCTCCGTTCTGTCCCGGACGGTCCCCCTCCTGGTTCTCTGTCTAGGGTTCCCCTTCTTTCTACCCAGTCTGTCACGTCTCCTGTGTCTTCTTTCTCCTCTCCCTCTGGTCCTCCTTCCCGTCATTCTCCTCCGTCTCTTGGCTCTCCACGCCGCCTGACTGTGCGGGCCGATGTCCATTGCTCTCCTGATGGTCGTGTTGTTCACTCTCGCTCTTCTTCTCCTATCGAGACACTGGAGTCTGTTGCCCAGAACATTGCTGTTGGGACGCCTGTCTCTTTGAGTTAGAAGCGGAAACCTGGCTCCTCTCCTTCCTCCTCCCCTGTCGGTAAGAAGGCTTCACTTTCTTCTTCTTCACCCCCCGTCTCTGATTCTATCGTTCCTTCCCCTCCCACTTCGGTGGTGGAGCCCTATGTTCCTACTGTGGGGGTTTCTTTAGCCCCCGGTTCCATCTCGGTTACTGCTCTTGCTGAGGTGAGCTCCCCTCTTTCTCCCCCTCCTCCTCCCCTACCTTCTCCTCCTCCAGACCCTGCTCGTCCACCTCTGGTCTGTCCTCCTGCTTCTTTCCCCCTCCTTTGCTCAGTTTACCCATGCCCCCTAACCCTGACTTCGCTTCCCGTCCTGGTCGCTTCCGTGGCTATTCTTTTCTCCCCCCCTCCTCCAGCAATAGCTGGGGCAAATAATTCTTCTGCTCTCTTGATTTGCTCCGATGTTCCCTTTGTCCCCTTACTATTCTCCTCGCCTCTCCACTGTTCTGCTGCCCGTGTCTTTGTGCGTAGATGACACATGGTTTGTTCCATTTATCTCCCCCCCCCCCCACTGTCCCACTTTCTCTTCCAGATCTTAAACACCTCCTGGACTCCTTGCCGGAGCCTGTGCTCCTGCTGGGTGATTTCATTTGTCGTCATGCTCTTTGGGGTGATGTGCTGACAAACACCTGCGGTCGTCTCCTAAAGCCTTTCATCCTCTCTTCTTCCCTGTCCCTTCTTAATTCTGGTGAGCCCACTCATTTGGACTCTCGGACTCGCTCTCTTTCTTGTCTCGATCTTTCTCTGTGCTCGTCATCCCTTTTCTTAGATTTTGGGTGGCAGGTCCTTGATGACCTCCATGGCAGTGACCATTTTCCTATCCTTATTACTTTTTTCTCTTTTCACCCTCTTGTCTCCTTCCCTAGGTGGCGGTTTGACGAGGCTGACTGGCGCCTCTTTACTCTCCGTGGTATTATTTCCTGCCTCTCCATTTTGCCTCTCCCTCGCGCCCTCCTTCTTTTTCATGACACTGTCTTTGACGCTGCCCTCCACTCTATTCCCCGCTCTTCCTCTCGGGGAACGCGGAAGTGCATTCCCTGGTGGAATGTGGACTGTGCTCGAGCTGTCTGCTGTAAGCATGCAGCCTGCAAGAGACATCGCCGCCGGCAGACGGTTGAGTCTTTTCTTTTGTTTCGGAAGGCGAGTGCGGTGGCCCGTAGGACCATCCGTGCAGCTAAACGTGCTTGCTGGAAGTCTTATGTCTCTACCGTTACGTCCGAAACTCCTCTCCCACTGGTCTGAAAGCCTATCCGCAAGATTGCAGGTAAGTTCGTTCCCGATGTCTCACCGGTCCTTCGCCTCCATTGTGCTCTTGTGGCGGACCCGTTGCAGGTCGTGACCAAACTCGGTTCCCATTTTTCATCTGTTAGTTCTGGTTCTCATGTTCCCCAATCCTTCCTTCTTTGTAAGCCTATTCTTCAATCTCGTCCTTTAAATTTCTGTACTTATCTTCGCCTTCCCTATAATGATCCTTTCTCTCTCTCTCTCTGAGCTTCAGTCTGCCCTTGCCCTTTGTAGTTCTATGGCAGTGGGCTCCGATGACAATTCATTATGAAATGCTTCATTATCTCCCTCCGTGCACGTCTCAGTATTTACTGAGTCTGTACAATCGGATCTGGGAGTCGTCGTCAGTCCCTGAAGACTGGCTCGATGCTGTTGTCCTCCCTGTTCGGAAAAAAGGGTCTCTCGGGTCATCCCCCAAGGACTTCCACCCTATTGCCGTCACGAGTTGTGTCTGCAAACTCTTTGAACATATGGTTAACGTTTGTTTGATGTGGTTCTTAGAACACTATCACCACCTCTCCTCTTCTCAATTTGTTTTTCGCAAGTGCCGCGGCACAACGGATGTCCTGGTGAACTTGGAGGTCTATATTCGTACTGCTTTTGCTGCGAAGACCTCCGTTGTTGGCGTCCTATTTGACCTGGAAAAAGCTTACGACACTACTTGGCGATATCATATTCTGTCTCAACTTCATTCTTTTGGCCTTCGTGGGAATCTCCCTCTCTTCCTCCAGAGCTTCCTCTCTCGTCGTTCCTTTCGTGTGCGGCTTGGTACTACTCTCTCTGCCCCTTTTCTACAGTATGAGGGTGTACCCCAGGGTAGTGTTCTGAGCACTACTCTTTTTCTCGTGGCCCTCAACGGTCTTCTTTCCTCTCTTCCTTCTGGCGTCTTCTCCGCTCTCTATGTTGATGATCTTACCCTTTGCTGTCAGGGTGATGATTCGCCTCTCCTTCAACAGTGGCTTCAACTTGTGATTGATGCCATGTCGTCTTGAGCCACCGATCATGGCTTCAAGTTCTCTGTGTCTAAGACTTGTGCTATGACTTTTACTCGGAAGAATATAGTTCTTCATCCCCCTTTGTCGCTTTATGGTCATCCCTTTGTGTACAGGGATTCCGCTAAGGTTTTGGGGTTAATCTTTGACACTCGTTTGTCTTGGTCAGCCCATATCTCTTACCTCTCAGTTGAATGCTCTAAGGCCGTAACCTCCTTAAGGTCTTGTTCCATACTTCTTGGGGAGCGGATAGGCGCACGCTCCTCTATTTGCACTCCTCTCTCGTCCTTTCTAAACTCGATTATGGTTGCCCTGCATACTCTTCTGCTTCTCCTTCTACTCTTCGCCATCTTGATGCTTTGCACCATACTGGGTTGCGTCTCGGCTCTGGTGCCTTTCGTTCGACTCCCGCCCTCAGTTTGAATGTTGACACTGGCTTTCTCTCTCTTCGGGACCGCCGTGATCGCTGCTGTCTTCGCTATCTTGCGCAGTCCTTACAACATCCTTCCTCTCTTCCTCTTCCTTTTGATAATTACCTTACCTTACCCTACTCTTCGCAGTCTTGATGCTTTGCACCATACTGGGTTGCGTCTCAGCTCTGGTGCCTTTCGTTCGACTCCCACCCTCAGTTTGTATGTTGACACTGGCTTTCTCTCTCGTCAGGACCGCCGTGATCGCTACTGTCTTCGCTATCTTGCGCAGTCCTTACAACATCCTTCCTCTCGCCTCTGTCGTGCTTTAACTTTTCCTCCTCCTTTAGCTCCTGTTCCGCTTCATCGTCTCCCTCTTTCTGTCTGGTTATCTCGCTTACAGGATTCTCTTTCTGTTCATATTTCTAATGTTTCTCCTCATATTGTTCCTTCCTTGCCTCCGTGGAGAGTCCCCCCTTCCCAAGTTTTGTACGTCCTTGACTTGTATTACTAAAGCCTTTACCCCTCCTACGATTCTGAAAAGCCTCTTCCTTGAGCACTTTTCTTCGCACTCCCACTCTCTTTCCATCTTCACCGATGGGTCTAAGTCTGCGGACGGTGTAGGCTACTCTGTTGTATTTCCTGATCGCACTTATATGTGTCACCTCCCTTCGGAGGCTTGCGTCTTTACGGCGGAACTTTATGCTATTCTCTATGCTCTCCGTCTCTTGCTTTCCCATTATCATTGCTCCTTTGTGATTGTAGTTGACTCTCGTAGTGCCCTCACGGCTCTAGGTTCATTTAATCCTGTCCATCCAGTGGTCATCGAGATTCAACATTGGCTGTTTCTTATTTCTAGTAAATTTAAATCAGTAGAGTTTCGCTGGGTTCTGTTATGATCTCAGCCTGCAAGAGAAACGAGTCTCCCCCTTGAGAGTTATTCAGCAAGCCTGACCTAACTGGAAGGTCCAGGAATCATAGAGGCGATAATACTTAGGTAAGATAGTTGGTCGATTTTAAATAAAAATTTGAGATTATGGGCAATGAACGAGGAAACAGATAAATGACTGGTTAGAAGATGTGGACAAGTTGCTGGAGGTGTGAGGCTCGCTTGGAGGGCGATGACCTCACTTGAGGCCAGACGTCGCAGGGGGAAAGCCGCGCTTCGTCGAGCTCCCGTCAGAAGGAGACCCCTAGCAATATTATCTCCAAGAGAAGAGAAGTGTGCAGACGTGCCAGCTGTGGAGTCGAGCTGAAGACGTTGCGGTCTCAAGTCCTGGACGGCGGGGAGAGTATTAAGCCGCCCAGAGACAGTTTTGTGGGCTGTGGGAAGCGCCCTGGTCAGACGTTGTCAGAGGGAGAAGTGCCCTCGACCAGATAATCTGTGGTAAGCCCGGTCATAGTGTTTGCTTGTAGTTGGTCGTGTGCCCAGCGACAGTAGCAATGTTTATTTACAAGTTAAAAATGTTTTGGTAAGGCAGAGAGCCTGAAATAAGAGAGTAGAGTGGGAGGAACACGGAGCGACATCTGAGCGCTGGCAGGCAACTGAGGGAGGCCGGCTCCCCTCCCAGAGTGAGTAAGGCCCGCCAGGCGAGGTGGCGCATGGACCCGCCCCAAAACGGGGGAGTCCACTCTCACTTTTTCTAGAAGACAGATAGAGGTTGGAGGCAAAGATATTGTGCGATTAATTTTGTTTATGTGTTAAAAAGGGAAACATTTTATTGGAGTGCAAATGGGTTGCAGGTTTGTCTTTGGGGAAGAAGTTGCTGAGGACTTCGAAGCCAGCACAGAGGGAGTAGTTGATGAGACTCCAAGGCAGTGGAGGAGAGGACCTCGATCTGTGAGGAGAAGCAGTGAGGAGGAGTGTCACGTGCTTCTGCAGAGGTGGTGAAGTACCACAGTTATTTGAGGAAACTTTATGGTGCAGCAGCCAGGAGAGCTGTGGATGACCCTAGGAGGAGTAGGGAAGCACCATAGTTGTCCAAGGAAACTTCATGGTAGCAGCCTGGAGGAGCTGCAGAGGATCCTGGTGGTTAAGCCCTGAGGAACCTGAAGTTGTCAGGGTAGTGAAATAGTTCTAAATGATCACTTGTATGGAGGTGAGAGTGTTTGTCATTAGCGTGAACGACGCAGTGAGAGGTGAGTGATCGTTTGCCATTTTTGTACCACAAAGTGTTCATACTGAAGTTTTGAGTTACAGACGTAGGCAGGAATACCTACAGATATATATATGTATTCTAGGACTGACAGAATGGTCGATTGATTCGTTGAGTGGCACGGATCATTTATACTGATACATATATGTATGTTATTGCATTCATATGCTGATTTGCCTTGTACATGTTTATAGGTATATATATGTGTACACTCTCTTGCTGGTAGTGTAACATTATATTGTAAGACTTAATCTACTTGAGGAGGTTGATAATATTAGGTAATACCAAGAGATAGGATACCACCTAACAAGTTGATGGTAAGAGTTCTGATGGTGTTGGAGTGCAACCTGATTATAATAGTATAGAGTATAGGATTCATCATTATTATATGTATGCGTGTATTGTATATGTACTTCGTCCAGTAAATGTATTAAAATTTGCTGGTGTTTGCACTAGTCCTAGTGAGGCTTCCCAGGAAATAGTAAAGAAGGAGAGAGAGAGAGAGCAAGAAACAGGAACCACTGCTGTGGACAGGGTAAGACGGAAGTCTAGTAAGACAAAGGGGATTGAGGAGTCATATCCCATAAGGAGAGAGTGGGGAGTCACAGCGGCTCGAGTGGGTGTGTGCACGTGACAACGAGGCTGAGTGCTGGAGCCGCATCCCCTAAACGTGTGACGTTGAGCCCCTCTCCTAGAGCCTGAAGCGCCTGGTGTGATCTCCTAGTGGAATATAAGCACTCTATCAGGTTGTGGGTTGGGTAGTCCGTCAGCGGTAACACCACCAAATCCACCACCGCAGCAACAGTTCCCAGTCATATTGGTGTTTCTTTCAATGAGCATGCGAATGCTTCCGCTAAGGAAGCTATCCGTTCTTGTCCCATCTCCCGTAAAGGTATTCCTTATTCCAACTTTTATCCTGTTATTCATTCCTCCATCCTTGCCTGTTGGCAGGGTTGTTGGTCCTCTGTAGTTAGTAACAAGCTGCATACTCTCAAATGTAGTGTCCCAGTGACCTTCCTCCTATCACCGTAACCGGCGGTGGGAAACTGCTTTGGCAAGGCTCCGGGTTGGACATACTCGCTTAACCCACGGTCACTTAATGGAGTGCCGCCCTGCTCCTTATTGTCCAAATTGCATTGTCCCTCTTACAGTTGTGCATGTCCTTCTTGAATGTCCTGACTTCCAGGACGAGCATGTGTCTTGCTTTCCAACAGTCCCTCATGATCACTTGTCCCTCGATAGAATTCTTGGTGAATCGGATACTTTTGATATCGTTCTCATTATGCATTTCTGTTCTCGTATTGGCATTCTTGGTGTTATTTAGTGCCCTCTGATTATTTCGCAGTTTGATGGTGCTACATAGCCTACCCGGTTTGGTTCGTTCTTTTGATAATTACCTTACCTTACCCTACTCTTCGCAGTCTTGATGCTTTGCATCATACTGGGTTGCGTCTCAGCTCTGGTGCCTTTCGTTCGACTCCCACCCTCAGTTTGTATGTTGACACTGGCTTTCTCTCTCGTCAGGACCGCCGTGATCGCTACTGTCTTCGCTATCTTGCGCAGTCCTTACAACATCCTTCCTCTCACCTCTGTCGTGCTTTAACTTTTCCTCCTCCTTTAGCTCCTGTTCCGCTTCACCGTCTCCCTCTTTCTGTCCGGTTATCTCGCTTACAGGATTTTCTTTCTGTTCATATTTCTAATGTTTCTCCTCATATTATTCCTTCCTTGCCTCCATGGAGAGTCCCCCTTCCCAAGTTTTGTACGTCCTTGACTTGTATTACTAAAGCCTTTACCCCTCCTACGATTCTGAAAAGCCTCTTCCTTGAGCACTTTTCCTCGCATTCCCACTCTATTTCCATCTTCACCGATGGGTCTAAGTCTGTGGGCGGCATGGGCTACTATATTGTTTTTCCTGACCGTACTTATATGTGTCGCCTCCCTTCAGAGGCAAGCGTCTTTACAGCAGAACTTTATGCTATTCTATATGCTCTCCGTCTCTTGCTTTTTCATTATCATTCCTCCTTTGTGGTTGTAGTTGATTCTCGTAGTGCCCTCATGGCTCTAGGTTCCTTTAATCCTGTCCATCCGGTGGTCATCGAGATTCAACATTGGCTGTTTCTTATTTCTAGTAAATTTAAATCGGTAGAGTTTTTCTGGGTTCTCAGCCATATTGGTGTTTCTTTCAATGAGCGTGTGGATGCTGCCGCTAAAGAAGCTATCCGTTCGTGTCCCATCTCCCGTAGAGGTATTCCTTATTCCAACTTTTGTCCTGTTATTCATTCCTCCATCCTTGCCCGTTGGCAGTGTTGTTGGTCTTCTGTAGTTAGTAACAAGCCGCATACTCTCAAACGTAGTGTGTCCCCGTGGCCTTCTTCCTACCACGGTAACCGGAGGTGGGAAAGTGCTTTGGCACGGCTGCGGGTTGGCCATACTCGCTTAACCCACGGTCACTTAATAGAGTGCCGCCCTGCTCCTTATTGTTCAAATTGCGTTGTCGCTCTTACAGTTGTGCATAACTTTATTGAATGTCCTGACTTCCAGGACGAGCATGTGTCTTGCGTTCCGACCGTCCCTCGCGGTCACTTGTCCCTCGATAGAATTTAGGTGAAACAGATACTTTTGATATCGTTCGCCTTATGCGTTTTTGTTCTCGTATTGGCATTCTTGGTGATATTTAGCGCCCTCTGATTACTTCGCACTTTGATGGTGCTACATAGTCTTCCCGGTTTGGTGCCTTCTTTTGATAATTACCTTACCTTGAAGCCCCTATCTCCACTGAACACCGGTGTATTTGCGGCCATGCACGGGCGGACCAATACGGCAGCCATGGTCTCATCTGTCGTAAGTCACAGAAAGATTGCCAGACATGAAGCAGTCAATGACATCAAGAGAAGTTTAGCTACAGCTGGGAGTCCAGCACAAAGGGAACCTCAATTGTGCAGAAATGACAACAGCCAAAAATGCCCAGATGGAGTCACCCTGCAGCCATGGAGGGAAGGTAAACAGGTCATGTGGAATTATACATGTGTGTCTATATTGGCTCATACCCATCTACCTTACATCAGAGTTGAGGGAGGCGGGGCAGCCACCTTCAGGGAGACCCAGAAAACCAGCAAGTACAGGGACCTAGAACTTTGTTACAGGTTCGTGCCGATAGGCTCTGAGACTATGGACTCCTGGGATAAATGTGCACTTAAGTTTTTCAAGCAGGTGGGTAAGGAGCATGTAACTCTGCATGACTAAGAATATATGCAGCTTACCTGGACCTCTGCGGAGACGAGTTTAATCTCTATACCGTCCTTGACCAGAAGCTGATCTTTCTCCGGCCAGTACTGAGTCACATTCATCTGCAGACAACACATGCAAGCGATTAAAGGCTTTAAACTACATAAATAAATAAATTCTCATTCACACTTCCGTGAAAATAAACATTCCATTCACCTGGACTGTATGGGTCTTAAACCATGGACCCCCCACGCGTGTCGATTGAGGGTCGGCCTCACACGTTCGAGACCCATACAGCCCAGGTGAATGGAATATAAAAATATATTCACCTACAATGAAAGAAGACCTAATGCTATTCATAGAGCTAATTTGCCACCCCCATTGGAACAGCTAGTATACCATAGGTTGAGATGATAACCCGTAATCTCATTTATGACTTTTGAAGTTTACAAGATTCTATATGCAACCCGTCTTCATCAACAAAGACCAAATGCTCGTTAATCCAACCGCCAAACATCGAAATTGTGGTTAGGCACTATCTGAATTATGGTTAGGAAATATGATATAGCTTTTTAGATGACATCTTAAAGAGCATAAACTTTGGGTGGTCATTCATAGAACAAGGCAACCGTCTAGATAAACTGGCCACCTCACGTCTGACATAGGAATGTTGATACCAATTATCCTGCTTGCGAAATAATGATTAAAACTGAAGCATATAAATTGGGTAATCATTCATTATTTTTAAACTAGCAAGGACTCTGAAGAAGTTTGGGTTCTTACTTCAGATTATGGGGTTATCCCTCAGCCTTCTCGTACTCATTACCACGATTTTATTACTAGTAATGGCCAAAAACGACCACACTGCCCTGAACTAAGCTCGTCGGCCTTATAGCAGCGTAAGCAGGAGTTTGTGATTGTAGATATATGGTGAACATAGTGGAGTTCATCAACATAGTAGACATAGAAGAACATAGTAGACACACCAATTACAACTGGTGTGTGTACACAATATGGCCTCCTCCCTCCCTCACCTGCATTCATGGGTCAATTTAGAGGCTTATTATTAAATTGGGATTGACCATTAAATTACTACTGATCATAAGATCAACTTCATATTATCAACTTTTAACTTTTAAAGTATTAACTGAATTCTTCTACGTTGAAAAATAATGAGAATGAACAAAATAATTTTAGTAGCCAAATCGTCTCATATCAAAGTAGGAAGATTCTGGCGAGCTATTGTCTCAGCCACAACTCCGCATTTTAATTAAAATTATTATTCCAGAACAGTGGACGAATCCTCATAGTTGATTATTAAATCAAATTATTAGTAACTTATGCTCATGTGTGGACAAATATTTCCCACACCATCTACCAGGGCATTATCTCTGTGTGACGACTTCTGGTTCGAAAGTGGCGACGAGTGGATTTCTAGACGCCTGCTCCATATGGGGGCCCGAGAGAACATGTGACGTGATTTTACCCATTGTTTCGATACTGCCGTCAAGCAGTCGTATTCAACGGCACAGATTGTTATGACACATGACTTCTGCCAGTTGGTTCTACGGGCCGAGAGAGGGTGTCCAGATGGAACCTTCAGAGAGAGGTTCTGGGGGCTGGAAGGTCTTGGTATGTCCTCAGGACGTAATTGATTGCTGGCTCCTGCTATGCTGGGAGTTACTGAAAGACGTGTTTATATATTTGCTCATTTGGGTACGAGTTTAGGGCCATCGTGTTTTGCCTCGACTTCGTTTGGCTACCAAATGTTTTCTGTGTAGAGTGCGAGTCCGTGCTTGCCTCCTTGCGGAGTCCAAGGAATTTATTCGCCACAAGGCGCTCTATTTACCGCCAACAGGCGAAGTTAAGATAGCTGTGAGGCTTTGTGTTATCATTTAAGGAAACGCCGGGGCACCTCCGGTACCACTGCCGTCGTGGCCCCTAAATCAACACCGACGACATAGAGGTTAACTTGGTGTTAAGTTCCCCCTATACCTCAGGGGTTCCCTCCAAGTCACCACCTAACAGATCAGTAACCACTAATGTGACCTCCCCTATACCTCAGGGGGTTCCTCCAAGTCATCACCACTGGGGCAGTAACCACCAATATCACTCCCTATACCTCATGGGATAATCCAAGTCACTACCTAGCAGGATAGTAACCACCGATTGGACCCCATCAGCCCGTTCTCAGCGCTAATCCATTACAATGAGAAGTTAACCCCCCCCCCTCTCCTCTAATCACTTGGATAGTTATCTAGATATTTGTGATAGTCTGAATGCATATTGCAGGTCCAGTATTGATCTACATGTAAACTGGCATGTGACTTTTTTTCCAAAAGAGATTATTCTCAAGTTATAAGTTTATTGCATTATAAATAGTTGCTTTAAAATATAAAACTAAATGCTGAAAAATATCGAAGTATATGATGAGAATGTTTTCTTTGAAAAATTTGATTGTCTGTAAACTAAATTCTCGCGTACACTAAAATAGTTTCCGAATTCCATATTTCACATTATCATCAATAATAAACTGAATTACTGTAACCAAATGTAACAAAACCTAACCTAACCAAACCTTAATCTAAAGTAATCTTAAACTAACCAAACCATGACTCAGTGTAGATGATATCACTAATTATGTACAAGTTCTCAATCCATTCTGGTGAGCATATTACCTCTCTAAAGACAGGTTGTATACCTCAGGGGTTCCTCCAAGGCAACACCTACTAGGGCAGTAACTACCAATGTGGTCCCTCCCCCCCTGTATACCTCAGGGGTTCCTCCAAGGTAACACCTACCTGGACCTAGATTCACGAAGTTCCATGTATTTCTTCGTAAGTATGTGTGCTACGAAGGTTCCGAAGTACTGGCAGTACTTCGGAACCTTCGGGCAGTACTAAGTGAACTACTTCGAAGTATGAATTAGTTCACTTAGATCTCGCTAGATGTCACTAGGGCTTTTTAGTTTGGCCAATCAGAGAGAAGGTAACAATTTTCATCTTGCAGCTGTAGCCAATCACGGCCCTGGCAAAATCAGAGATTATCCGTGATCAGTGGCCACTTATTTACGTCGAATTTTCTAAAAAAATTAGTATGTTTCGAAGTAAAAGTATGTTTTTCAACTTCTACAGTCAGCACCGACATTGTAGTAAACATATATGTTACATTTTTTGTTTACCTACGTAATTCTAAGAGATAGTGTGTAGGGTTCCTTGCTGCTCCCAAGATTTGAGAAGCAATGGTATTTATTTACTTTATATATATATATATATATATATATATATATATATATATATATATATATATATATATATATATATATATATATATATATATATATATATATATATATATATATAATATGCAATTGACGATCACAAAACACTGATCATTTTATGCGCAAAATCCACAGAGAACTATGAAAGAAGGTGAACGTTTCGGCCTGTTAGAGCCGTTGTCAACACAAGACTGGAGTCTTGTGTTGACAACGGCTCTAACGATGGCACCCTGGCAGGGACACAGGAATCCCTGCTAGGAGATCTTCAGCTAGTGAAATCTAGGGGAGAGGAGTTAGGCCTTACACTAAATCCATCAAAGTGTGAAATCATCTCGTCCAACCAACCAATCATAAATGCAGTACAAATCTTATTGCCAGGAGCACAAGTGATCGCTCCCATCGACACCACCTACTAGGACAGTAACCACTGAGGTGACCCCCTTTACCTCAGGGGTTCCTCCAAGCCACCACCTACTAGGACAGTAACCACTGAGGTGACCCCCTATACCTCAGGGGTTCCACCAAGGCACCACCTACTAGGACAGTAACCACTGAGGTAACCCCCTATACCTCTGCGGTTCCTTCAAGGCACCAAGTACCCACTCCTCACCTCAACGTTCTCCTCGAGGCTGGTGACCATGACGACGGTGGGGCAGCGAGTGTGCCAGATCATCCTCCAGAAGTCTCCGACGGTGTCAACGTTGAAGGCCTTTGGTCCTTGGGAGGCGATGAACGCATCAGCCTTCGAGTGACCCTAAAGAAGATTAAGACAATATCAGTATTCAGGTCCTTGTGCCTCTGTGTTGACCTGGAGGAGAATATAGGGAAATGCTGCAACAGTATTGATAACTAGGCCCTCTGTGACGACCTCAAAGAGGAGATAAGGAAAAATTTCCTGAGAATACTTATTCATGAGACTATCACATAAGAACTATCATATAGTAACTATTATGCAATGAACCTGGTGAAACTGCAAGCAAGAGCTACAATCATACTTCAGCTCAGTCGAACAGAGAAACACTGACTCTCTCTCCCTCTCTCTCACTCACTCACTCTCTCACTCTCTCACTCTCTCACTCTCTCACTCTCTCACTCACTCACCCACCACCCACTCACTCACTCACTCACTCACTCACTCACTCACTCACTCACTCACTCACTCACTCACTCACTCACTCACTCACCCACTCACCCACTCACTCATTCACTCACTCACTCACTCACTCACTCACTCACTCACTCACTCACTCACTCACTCACTCACTCACTCACTCACTCACTCACTCACTCACCTGGATGTAACTGGCGTTGATGTAGTCACTGTGAGGTTGGTCAGGGAGTAGTGGCAGCCTCACACGGGTGTCGTCATCTGTAACGTACATTTATTGTTCTCTTACACCTGTACCATATAGTGACCCACCACTAGTGCAGCTGTACCATATAGTGGCCCACCACTGGTGCACCTGTACCATATAGTGCCCCACCACTGGTGCAGCTGTACCATATAGTGGCCCACCACTGGTGCAGCTGTACCATATAGTGCCCCACCACTGGTGCAGCTGTACCATACAGTGACCCACCACTGGTGCACCTGTACCATATAGTGACCCACCACTGGTGCACCTGTACCATATAGTGACCCACCACTGGGGCAGCTGTACCATACAGTGGTGGGTCACTATATGGACCAGCTGCACCACTGGTGCAGCTGGTCCATATAGTGACCCACCACTGGTGCAGCTGTACCATATAGTGACCCACCACTGGTGCAGCTGTACCATATAGTGCCCCACCACTGGTGCAGCTGTACCATATAGTGCCCCACCACTGGTGCAGCTGTACCATATAGTGACCCACCACTGGTGCAGCTGTACCATATAGTGACCCACCACTGGTGCAGCTGTACCATATAGTGACCCACCACTGGTGCAGCTGTACCATATAGTGACCCACCACTGGTGTATATATAGAGCGAACCGCTTAGCGTACACGAGACATAATCCAGGTAATTATTCCTTGGTCCTTATCTTATAATATACTAATATTTCCTCTGATATAGCTGTCATATATATAGAATTTCTGCTATAATTACAAGTGCCATTTGACAGGAACAATTGAAGAGGAAGCACCTCAGTTACTTGGTACACCAGTTCATGGTGTTTATGCCAACCACGAAGATTATTTGGTGTCATCATCCTTGTTTATACCTGGTGAACCAGGCCTACCATACAATAAGATTAGGCCTTTCAATTTCAATTCCTAATATATGTAGTTTAATACTGTAGTTTTGATTGACTACTTATCTAAACAATATAACCTCCCCCCCCCCCCGTAATGTGTAAAGGAGTCGATGTGTGAGAATATTGCAGAAATACAGTCCACTCCATCATACAAGTGGCTAACGAAATATATAAATTAACGTAAATATAAATTGTATATAAATTCATATAAATTAAATAAATATAAATGTCACAGTTCGGTTCCCCACAAACACACATGGTAACAAGTGGGCCTAGCTAACGCAAACACACTGGGTAACAGGTAGACCTGTCTAACAAACACACTGGGTAACAGGTAGACCTGTCTAACAAACACACTGGGTAACAGGTAGACCTGTCTAACAAACACACTGGGTAACAGGTAGACCTGTCTAACAAACACACTGGGTAACAGGTAGACCTGTCTAACAAACACACTGGGTAACAGGTAGACCTGTCTAACAAACACACTGGGTAACAGGTAGACCTGTCTAACAAACACACTGGGTAACAAGTTGGTCTATCTAGCACCAACACATGTGGGGGGGGGTGACAGGTAGGTCTAACACCAACACATGTGGGGGGGGGGGGGTGACAGGTAGGTCTATCTAGCACCAACACATGTGGGGGGGGGTGACAGGTAGGTCTATCTAGCACCAACACATGTGGGGGGGGGGTGACAGGTAGGTCTAACACCAACACATGTGGGGGGGGGGTGACAGGTAGGTCTATCTAGCACCAACACATGTGGGGGGGGGGTGACAGGTAGGTCTATCTAGCACCAACACATGTGGGGGGGGTGACAGGTAGGTCTATCTAGCACCAACACATGTGGGGGGGGGTGACAGGTAGGTCTATCTAGCACCAACACATGTGGGGGGGGTGACAGGTAGGTCTATCTAGCACCAACACATGTGGGGGGGGGTGACAGGTAGGTCTATCTAGCACCAACACATGTGGGGGGGGTGACAGGTAGGTCTAACACCAACACATGTGGGGGGGGGTGACAGGTAGGTCTAACACCAACACATGTAGGGTAACAGGTAGGCCTATCTAACACCAACACATAGGGGGTAACAAGTAGGTGTCTAACACCAACACAGTAGGCCTATCTAACACCAACACGGTAGGCCTATCTAACACTAACACGATAGACCTATCTAACACCAACACATAGGGGGTAACAAGTAGGTGTCTAACACCAACACGGTAGGCCTATCTAACACCAACACGGTAGGCCTATCTAACACTAACACGATAGACCTATCTAACACCAACACATAGGGGGTAACAAGTAGGTGTCTAACACCAACACGGTAGGCCTATCTAACACCAACACGGTAGGCCTATCTAACACTAACACGATAGGCCTATCTAACACCAACACATGGTGTAAGAGGTATGTGGGAAAAGACCCTACCTAGTGGGAAATATAGACTAGATATAATCTAGCCTATATTCATTTAATTTCATACACACCAAGAAGATATATCTTCCCTTGTAGTGTTATTTGCTTAATTTAATCCATAATATATACAATTTAAAATATAAGAATTGTTGGTAATTCTACTATTAATTTGCTAAAAATTTCTCCCCCTCGTCCGCAGGAGTTGTTGTTTAACAGAAAGAATTTATGTCTGTTAAGCAATTAATTTTAAGTGTAGTTTGGGGACTAATTAATGCATCAATATCAATAGTAAAGTGAAACTTCAAAGATGCAAAAGAGAGCAAATTAATATCCATTCCCTCTGATAATTATAATGGATATTACATAATAACCGATAATTCAATAAATAATTCAGAGCGAACGAACGCGCCCTACTGGAGGAGGAGGTCTGCCTTTATGGTCTTCCGCACCACACACACACACACACACACACACACACAACACACACACACACCACACACACACACACACACACACACACACACACACACACACACACACACACACACACACACAGATGGAATCTCCCCTGGGTTCTAAAGGAAGGAGCAGGAGAACTGTGCCTACCACTCTCCATAGTGTATAACAAATCACTGGCAACAGGGGAACTGCCAGATATTTGGAAAGCAGCTAACGTAGTCCCGATATACAAGAAAGGGGATAGACAGGAGGCACTGAACTACAGGCCTGTGTCCCTAACCTGCATACCATGCAAGCTGATGGAGAAAATTGTGCGAAAAAAACTAGTGGAGCATCTGGAGCGAAGGAACTTTGTAACACAGCATCAACATGGGTTCAGGGATGGCAGGTCCTGCCTCACAGGGTTACTTGAATTCTACGACCAGGCAACAAAAATAAGGCAAGAAAGAGAAGGGTGAGCAGACTGCATATTTTTGGATTGTCAGAAAGCCTTGATACAGTGCCACACGAGGCTAGTGCGAAAGTTGGAGATGCAGGCTGGAGTGAAAGGGAAGGTACTCCGGTGGATAGAGGAGTACCTAAGCAACAGGAGACAACGAGTCTGTGTGAGGGGTGAAGTCTCAGATTGGCGAGACGTTACAAGTGGAGTCCCGCAGGGGTCAGTCCTTGGACCTATACTGTTTCTGGTATATGTAAATGATCTCCCAGAGGGTATAGATTCGTTCCTCTCAATGTTTGCCGACGATGCAAAAATTATGAGGAGGATTGAAACAGAGGATGATAGTAGGAGGCTACAAGATGACCTAGAAAGACTGAGTGAATGGTCCAACAAATGGCTGTTGAAGTTCAACCCGAGTAAATGCAAAGTAATGAAACTAGGCAGTGGAAACAGGAGGCCAGACACAGGATACAGAATAGGAGATGAAGTACTTAATGAAACAGATAGAAAGATCTAGGAGTTGATATCACACCAAACCTGTCTCCTGAAGCCCACATAAAGAGAATAACGTCTGCGGCATATGCGAGGCTGGCTAACATCAGAACGGCGTTCAGGAACCTGTGTAAGGAATCATTCAGAATCTTGTAAACAACATATGTAAGACCAATCCTGGAGTATGCGGCCCCAGCATGGAGCCCGTACCTTGTCAAGCACAAGACGAAGATGGAAAAAGTCCAAAGGTATGCTACTAGACTAGTCCCAGAACTAAGAGGCATGAGTTATGAGGAAAGGCTGCGGGAAATGCACCTTACGACACTGGAAGACAGAAGAGTAAGGGGGGACATGATCACAACCTACAAAATCCTCAGGGAATCGACCGGGTAAACAAGGATGAACTATTCAACACTGGAGGGACGCGAACAAGGGGACACAGGTGGAAGCTGAGTACCAAATGAGCCACAGGGACATTAGAAAGAACTTTTTCAGTGTCAGAGTAGTTAGTAAATGGAATGCACTAGGCAGTGATGTGGTGGA
>WNGS01000337.1:13578831-13659021 GCA_020271785.1 Procambarus virginalis | reverse complement strand
AGTAATGTAATATTGCTATGTAATGTATTATTATGATGTAAGTAATGTAATATTATAATATGTGCATCAGAGTGTGGGGCTACACATGAACAAGACGTGTCACGATGGTCAGCGGGAGGAACACCACCACAAGAACCTCTACAACAACAACCTTCCCTGTGAGTTGCTGTTAAATAGGCCTACCTGTCACCCCATGTGTGTTAGGCCTACCTGTGACCCCATGTGTGTTTGTGTTAGGCCTACCTGTGACCCCATGTGTGTGTTTGTGTTAGGCCTACCTGTCACCCCATGTGTGTTTGTGTTAGGCCTACCTGTCACCCCCCTGTGTGTTTGTGTTAGGCCTACCTGTCACCCCATGTGTGTTTGTGTTAGGCCTACCTGTCACCCCATGTGTGTTTGTGTTAGGCCTACCTGTGACTCCATGTGTGTTTGTGTTAGGCCTACCTGTGACCGCATGTGTTTGTGTTAGGCCTACCTGTCACCTCATGTGTGTTTGTGTTAGGCCTACCTGTGACCCCATGTGTGTTTGTGTTAGGCCTACCTGTCACCCCCTGTGTGTTTGTGTTAGGCCTACCTGTCACCCATGTGTGTTTGTGTTAGGCCTACCTGTCACCCCCTGTGTGTTTGTGTTAGGCCTACCTGTCACCCCATGTGTGTTTGTGTTAGGCCTACCTGTCACCCCATGTGTGTTTGTGTTAGGCCTACCTGTGACTCCATGTGTGTTTGTGTTAGGCCTACCTGTGACCGCATGTGTTTGTGTTAGGCCTACCTGTCACCTCATGTGTGTTTGTGTTAGGCCTACCTGTGACCCCATGTGTGTTTGTGTTAGGCCTACCTGTCACCTCATGTGTGTTTGTGTTAGGCCTACCTGTGACCCCATGTGTGTTTGTGTTAGGCCTACCTGTGACCGCATGTGTGTTTGTGTTAGGCCTACCTGTGACCCCATGTGTGTTTGTGTTAGGCCTACCTGTGACCGCATGTGTGCTTGTGTTAGGCCTACCTGTGACCGCATGTGTGTTTGTGTTAGGCCTACCTGTCACCTCATGAGTTTGTGTTAGGCCTACCTGTCACCCCATGAGTGTTTGTGTTAGGCCTACCTGTTACCCCATGTGTGTTTGTGTTAGGCCTACCTGTGACCGCATGTGTTTGTGTTAGGCCTACCTGTGACCGTATGTGTGTTGAGTTAGGCCTACCTGTGACCTCATGTGTGTTTGTGTTAGGCCTACCTGTCACCCCATGAGTGTGTTAGGCCTACCTGTGACCGCATGTGTGTTTGTGTTAGGCCTACCTGTGACCGCATGTGTGTTTGTGTTAGGCCTACCTGTGACCGCATGTGTGTTTGTGTTAGGCCTACATGTGACCCTATATGTGTTGGTGTTAGATAGGTCTATCTTGTGGGGAAATATTTGTGTTAGGAAATGAATTAGGTTTTATTTATAATTTATAGTTTATTATTACATTAAGTGGACAATGATTTTGTTTAATGTATGGAGCAGTGGACTGTATAAGGTTAACTCCTCACAAATATACCCCTAATCTTGGCAGTTTAAATTTTACAGTATAATACACTAGAGCAAATTAAGTTAATTAAGTACATTTATCACTAGGTTATATTATTTAATTATGATGAATTTAATTAATGTCCTCTATCCTAGATTTAATGATAAACAGGACAGTTTAGATGTTGTGAAAAGTTTGTCCTCGCAATGGTGGTGATTCCCAGAAGTGTTGTGAACACGTAACAATAGGCTCTCTCCCACAACCAGCACACCGTATTCTTCTTAATATCACAACACATCAGTCTTCTCATTCCTTGAGCCTCAGCCTGCTAATATGTTATAATTAAGTCAATTGAATTACACAATCGTTTAGCATAATGATCTTACCCAGTATGGGTTGTTGGCCAGACCTTGTAACCGCACCTAAGCTTAGTAACTGATCAGCCTCGTAACCGCACCTAAGCTTAGTGACTGATCAGCCTCGTAACCGCACCTAAGATTAGTGACTGATCAGCCTCGTAACCGCACCTAAGATTAGTGACTGATCAGCCTCGTAACCGCACCTAAGATTAGTGACTGATCAGCCTCGTAACCGCACCTAAGATTAGTGACTGATCAGCCTCGTAACCGCACCTAAGATTAGTGACTGATCAGCCTCGTAACCGCACCTAAGATTAGTGACTGATCAGCCTCGTAACCGCACCTAAGCTAGTGACTGATCAGCCTCGTAACCGCACCTAAGATTAGTAACTGATCAGCCTCGTAACCGCACCTAAGATTAGTGACTGATCAGCCTCGTAGCCGCACCTAAGATTAGTAACTGATCAGCCTCGTAACCGCACCTAAGCTTAGTGACTGATCAGCCTCGTAACCGCACCTAAGATTAATTACTGATCAGCCTCGTAACCGCACCTAAGATTAGTGACTGATCAGCCTCGTAACCGCACCTAAGCTTAGTGACTGATCAGCCTCGTAACCGCACCTAAGATTAGTGANCTCTCTTTTGCTCTCTCTCTCTCTCCCTTGCTACCTCTCTTGACAAGGGGCAAAATGGCAGGAGGCCGAAACAGGGTTATGGGAAGCAGCCAGGGCGAACAAACGCAGGAATTGCTACACCAAGTACTGGAGGAATTCAGGAGGGAGATGAATGAAATGAGGATTACAATTAACAACCTGCAAAGTGAGCTGACATCAGCAAGGGAGGAGATCAAATCTCTCACAGCAAAAAATAAAGAGACCGAGCATCAGATTATCATCCAAAGGGAAGGTGGGAATGTTACATTGGAAGGAAATGCCTCTGTACCTGAAACATTTGCGGACATATTGAAAAAGAGCTCAGAAGCAATGGCCACAGTGAGGGAGGTAGCCATGCAAGCTGCTACCTCACAGGAAGCAGCAAGGTGCACCACTCAACTGCTGGAGAGAAAGAGATCAGTGGTAGTTGTAGGCATCAAAGAACAGGAAGGATCCAACAGGCAAGAATGGAATGGCAAGGATAGAGAGGCAGTACATGGGCTACTGAAGGGGTTACAGATGGAAGGGGCTACACACAACATTGAGAAGGTTTTCAGGTTGGGCTGGTACAACAGGGACAGAAACCGACTTGTAAAGGTGGTGTTTGCAAACGAAACCACGAAGGAGGATATTCTAGAAAGGAAGAGTCGTCTCCAACATGTGGAGGGATACAAACAAGTATTCCTGCAGAGGGACAGGACGAAGGAGGAGAGAGCCAGGGCAGCAGAGGCAAGGAGGAAGCGCAGGGAGAGAGGAGCAAACCAGGAAATCACAGCCCCCAACACAGCAGTCCCAGAGACAAGAGGGAACCCAAAACCAGCATCCCAGCAACACCAGAGGGGGGGGGGCAACACCACCAACCCCCTCTGCATAG
Source organism: Procambarus virginalis (assembly GCA_020271785.1). NCBI lineage: Eukaryota > Metazoa > Arthropoda > Malacostraca > Decapoda > Cambaridae > Procambarus > Procambarus virginalis. The sequence goes on along the minus strand of WNGS01000337.1, from coordinate 13,655,634 downwards.
AAACCCTTCCTTCCCCTCACCCTACCTGCCCCCACCCAACCCTCCCTCCCCCCCACCCATTCTGACCCCGACACCCATCCCCATTCCCATCATGTCCCCCCTCCCACCTTTCCCCCCCAGTCCCCCCTCCCCCTTCATCCCATACCCTCCCTATTCCTCCTCCCGTATCCTCCATGTCCCCCCTATCTCCTTAACCACACCCTACCCGTTCCCCCTTCCCTTAAACCCCCACCCCCCACCCCAAAACCCTCTGCGACCCTGCAAACCACCTCACAGATCCTCTCACCCACGGAACAGCTTCCCACACCAGTAGAATACTCGCCAAGAAAGGGATATGTAAATGAACAGAAGAAAGTGAGCTTCAAGGCGATGTACACTAACATAGATGGGATTACAAATAAAACTAGTGAACTTGGAGAGTGGGCACTAGAAGAAAACCCAGACATAATAGCACTCACAGAAACAAAGCTAACGAAAATCATAACAAATGCAGTGTTTCCACAGGGCTACTATGTAGTGAGGAAAGAGAGAGAAGGGAGAGGAGAGGTGGTGTGGCTTTGCTACTAAGAGAAGGTTGGAGTTTCGAAGAGATGGTAATTCAGAACTGTGAAGGTTTCAGGGACTACATATCAGGCACCATTGCAACTGGAGGACAGAAAATATAATAGTAGTCATATATAACCCCCCACCGAATGACAGAAGACCCAGACAGGAATATGATAGAAACAACATGGCCACCATCAATATAATAGAGAGAGCAGCTTCTGTGGCTAGCAGGAACGGATCCAGACTTCTAATCATGGGAGACTTCAACCATGGGAAGATAGATTGGGGGAACAGAGACCCACACGGAGGCCCAGACACATGGAGAGCTAAGCTGCTGGATGTGGCAACAAGAAACTTTCTAAGTCAACACGTCAAGGGACCGACAAGAATGAGAGGAGGGGATGAACCAGCCTTGCTTGATCTGATATTTACCCTAAATGAGTCGGATATAAGGGAAGTTAAGTTGGAAGCCCCCTTGGGAATGAGTGATCATAGTGTATTGAGCTTTGAGTACCTGGTTGAGCTAGGAATTATCACCCCCAAAAAAGAACTGGGAACCAAAGGGCTGGCGTACCGAAAGGGAAACTATGAGGAGATGAATAAATTCCTATGGGATATACATTGGGACACAGAACTCGGAACCAAGTCCGTACAAGACATGATGGACTATGTCACCCAAAAATGTCAGGAGGCTGTAAGCAGGTTTGTCCCAGCCCAACAGGAAAAACAGAGAAGCAAAGGAAGAATCCGTGGTTTAATAGGGAATGTATGAAAGCAAAGGAGCTGAACAAAAGGGCATGGAGGAACTTCCGTAATAACAGAACACCAGAAAGTAGAGAGAGATACCAGAGAACCAGGAACGAGTATGTCAGTGTGAGAAGAGCAGCTGAGAAAAGGTATGAAAATGATATAGCTAACAAAGCCAAGACTGAACCAAAGCTACTACACAGTCACATCAGGAGGAAGACAACAGTGAAGGAACAGGTGATTAAACTTAGGGTGGGCGAGGACAGGTACACAGAGAATGACAAAGAGGTGTGTGAAGAACTCAACAAAAGGTTCCAGGAGGTCTTTACAATAGAACAGGGAGATATCACGGCGCTGGGAGAGGTGGCAGCAAACCAGGTGACCTTGGATAGGTTCGAAATTACAAGAGATGAGGTCAAAAAGCACCTATTGGAGCTGGATGTGAGAAAAGCTGTTGGGCCGGATGGAATCTCGCCATGGGTATTGAAAGAGTGTGCAGGAGCACTTTGCTTACCACTCTCCATAGTGTATAGTAAGTCACTGGAAACGGGGACCTACCAGAAATATGGAAGACTGCTAATGTAGTACCAATATACAAAAAGGGTGACAGACAAGAGGCACTGAACTACAGGCCAGTGTCCTTAACTTGTATACCATGCAAGGTGATGGAGAAGATTGTGAGAAAAAACCTAGTAACACATCTGGAGAGAAGAGACTTCGTGACAACCCATCAACATGGGTTCAGGGAGGGTAAATCTTGCCTTACAGGCTTGATAGAATTCTACGATCAGGTGACAAAATTAAGCAAGAAAGAGAAGGGTGGGCGGACTGCATTTTTTTGGACTGTCGGAAAGCCTTTGACACAGTACCCCATAAAAGGTTGATGCATAAGCTGGAGAAACAGGCAGGAGTAACAGGTAGGGCGCTCCAGTGGATAAGGGAGTACCTAAGCAATAGGAAGCAGAGAGTTACAGTGAGGGGTGAGACCTCAGACTGGCGTGAAGTCACCAGTGGAGTCCCACAGGGCTCTGTACTTGGACCTATCCTGTTTTGATATACGTAAATGATCTCCCAGAGGGTATAGACTCATTCCTCTCAATGTTTGCTGACGACGCCAAAATTATGAGAAGGATTAAGACAGAGGAGGACAGCTTGAGACTTCAAGAAGACCTGGACAAGCTGCAGGAATGGTCGAACAAATGGCTGTTAGAGTTTAACCCAAGCAAATGTAATGTAATGAAGATAGGGGTAGGAAGCAGGAGACCAGATACAAGGTACATTTGGGAGATGAAATACTTCAAGAGTCAGAGAGAGAGAAAGACCTGGGGGTTGATATCACGCCAGACCTGTCCCCTGAAGCTCATATCAAGAGGATAACATCAGCAGCATATGCCAGGTTGGCTAACATAAGAACGGCCTTTAGAAACTTGTGTAAGGAATCTTTCAGAACATTATATACCACATATGTCAGACCAATCCTGGAGTATGCGGCTCCAGCATGGAGTCCCTATCTAGTCAAGCATAAGACTAAACTGGAAAAGGTTCAAAGGTTTGCCACCAGACTAGTACCCGAGCTGAGAGGTATGAGCTACGAGGAGCGACTGCAGGAATTAAACCTCACTTCGTTGGAAGACAGAAGAGTTAGGGGGGACATGATCACCACATTCAAGATTCTCAGGGGAATCGACAGGGTTGATAAAGACAGGCTGTTTAACACAAGGGGCACACGCACTAGGGGACACAGGTGGAAACTGAGTGCCCAAATGAGCCACAGAGATATTAGAAAGAACTTTTTTAGTGTCAGAGTGGTTGACAAATGGAATGCATTAGGAAGCGATGTGGTGGAGGCTGACTCCATACACAGTTTCAAGTGTAGATATGATAGAGCCCAATAGGCTCAGGAAACTGTACACCTGTTGATTGACGGTTGAGAGGCGGGACCAAAGAGCCAGAGCTCAACCCCCGCAAGCACAACTAGGTGAGTAACACACACACACACACACTGTGTGGGTGTGTGTGTACTCACCTAATTGTGCTTGCGGGGGTTGAGCTTTGCTCTTTGGTCCTGCCTCTCAACTGTCAATCAACTGGTGTACAGGTTCTGAGCCTACTGGGCTCTATCATATCTACATTTAAACTGTGTATAAAGTCAACCTCCACCACATCACTGCCTAATGCATTCCATCTGTTAACTACTCTGACACTGAAAAAGTTCCTTCTTACGCCCTGTGGCTCATGTGGGTACTCAGTTTCCCTTGTGTCCCCTTGTTCGCATCCCGCCAGTGTTGAATAGTTTATCCTTGTTTACCCGGTCGATTCTCCTGAGGATTTTGTAGGTTGTGATCATGTCCCCCCTTACTCTTCTGTCTTCCAGTGTCGTAAGGTGCATTTCCCGCAGCCTTTCCTCATAACTCATGCCTCTTAGTTCTGGGACTAGTCTTGTAGCATACCTTTGGACTTTTTCCAGCTTCGTCTTGTGCTTGACAAGGTACGGGCTCCATACTGGGGCCGCATACTCCAGGATTGGTCTTACATATGTGATGTACAAGATTCTGAATGATTCCTTACACAGGTTCCTGAACGCTGTTCTGATGTTAGCCAGCCTCGCATATGCCGCAGACGTTATTCTTTTTATGTGGGCTTCAGGAGACAGGTTTGGTGTAGTATCAACTCCTAGATCTTTCTCTCTGTCTGTTTCATTAAGTACTTCTACTCCTATTCTGTGTCCTGTGTCTGGCCTCCTGTTTCCACTGCCTAGTTTCATTACTTTGCATTTACTCGGGTTGAACTTCAACAGCCATTTGTTGGACCATTCACTCAGTCTGTCTAGGTCATCTTGTAGCCTCCTACTATCATCCTCTGTTTCAGTCCTCATAATTTTTGCAGCGTCGGCAAACATTGAGAGGAACGAATCTATAACCTCTGGGAGATCATTTACATATACCAGAAACAGTATAGGTCCAAGGACTGACCCCTGCGGGACTCCAATTGTAACGTCTCGCCAATCTGAGACCTCACCCCTCACACAGACTCGTTGTCTCCTGTTGGTTAGGTACTCCTGTATCCAACGGAGTACCTTCCCTTTCACTCCAGCCTGCATCTCCAGCTTTTTCACTAGCCTCTTGTGTGGCACTATATCAAAGGCTTTCTGACAATCCAAAAATATGCAGTCTGCCCACCCTTCTCTTTCTTGCCTTATTTTTGTAGCATGGTCGTAGAATTCAAGTAACCCTGTGAGGCAGGACCTGCCATCCCTGAACCCATGTTGATGCTGTGTTACAAAGTTCCTTCGCTCCAGGTGTTCCACTAGCTTTCTTCGCACAATCTTCTCCATCAGCTTGCATGGTATGCAGGTTAGGGACACTGGCCTGTAATTCAGTGCCTCCTGTCTATCCCCTTTCTTGTATATCGGGACTACATTAGCTGCTTTCCAAATTTCTGGCAGTTCCCCTGTTGCCAGAGATTTGTTATACACTATGGAGAGTGGTAGGCACAGTTCTTCTGCTCCTTCCTTAAGTATCCAAGGAGAGATTCCATCTGGGCCTATAGCCTTTGTCACATCCAACTCTAGTAAACACTTTCTTACTTCCCCGCTTGTAATCTCAAACTCTTCCAGTGGTTCCTGGTTAGCTATCCCCCTCTTAACTCTGGGATTTCTCCTTGTTCTAGGGTGAAGACCTCTTGGAATTTCTTATTCAGTTCCTCACATACTTCCTTGTCGCTTGTAGTGAATCCTTCTGCCCCTATCCTTAATTTCATAACCTGTTCCTTTACTGTTGTTTTTCTCCTGATGTGGCTATGCAGCAATTTAGGCTGAGTCTTTGCCTTGCTTGCGATGTCGTTTTCGTATTGTCTTTCCGCCTCTCTTCTCATCCTGACATATTCATTCCTGGCAATCTGGTATCTTTCTCTGCTCTCCAGTGTCCTGTTATTCCTATAGTTTCTCCATGCCCTTTTACTTTGTTGCTTAGCTAGCCTACATCTCTGATTAAACCATGGGTTTCTCATCTTCATTTCACTGTTTTCCTTTTGGGCTGGGACAAACTTGTTTGCTGCTTCCTTGCACTTTTGCGTGATGTAGTCCATCATATCTTGGGCCGTCTTTTCCCTGAGCTCTGTTTCCCATGCTATGTCTGTTAGGAATTTTCTTATCTCCTCATAGTTTCCCTTTCGGTATGCTAACCTTTTGGTTTCAGTATCTCTCCTCGAGTTCAATAACCCTTCTTCAATCAGGTATTCAAACTCCAATACTCTGTGGTCGCTCATCCCTACTGGGGCCTCAAAACCGATTTCTCTTATGTCAGAGTCGTTCAGGGTGAAGACCAGGTCGAGTCTCGCTGGTTCGTCATTTCCTCTCATCCTTGTGGGTTCTCTGACATGCTGGGTTAAGAAGTTTCTAGTCACCACCTCCAGTAGTTTGGCTCTCCACGTATCCTCGCCGCCATGCGGTTCCTTGTTCTCCCAATCAATCCTTCCGTGATTGAAGTCCCCCATGATGAGCAGGTGGGATCTATTTCTACAGGCAGCAGAGGCTGCCCTCTCAATTATAGTGTTAACTGCCATGTTGTTGTTTTCATACGCTTGACTGGGTCTTCTGTCATTGGTGGAGGGTTATATATTACTGCTACTACTATCCTTGGTCCTCCCATTGTCATGGTGCCTGCTATGTAGTCTCTGAATCCCTCACAGCCCGGGATAGCCATCTCCTTAAAACTCCATTCCTTTCTCATGAGTAGGGCCACTCCGCCTCCTCCCCTACCTTCCCTCTCTTTCCTTATTACTGTGTACTCCTGGGGAAACACAGCATTCGTTATGATTCCAGAGAGTTTTGTCTCAGTGAGTCCGATTACATCTGGGTTCTTTTCTTGTGTTCTTCCCTTAGTTCACTTGTCTTGCTTGTGATCCCATCTATGTTCGAGTACATTACCCTGAAACTGACTCTTTTCTGCTTCTCCTCTGGGGGGGACCTGTGGGGTCTAACACACACACACACACCTGTGTGTGTGTGTGTGTGTGTGTGTGTGTGTGTGTGTGTGTGTGTGTGTGTGTGTGTGTGTGTGTGTGTGTGTGTGTGTGTTGTGTGTGTTGCGCGTGTTCATGTGTTTGTACTCACCTAATTTTACTCATCTATTTGTGCTTGCAGGGGTTGAGCTTTGGCTCCTTGGTCCTGCCTCTCAACTGTCAATCTACTAGTGTACAGATTCCTGAGCTTCTCGAGCTCTATCATATCTACATCTGAAACTGTGTATGGAGTTAGCCTCCACCACACCACTTCCTACTGCATTCTATGTACTAACTACTCTGACACTGAAAAAGTTCTTTCTAATGTCCCTATGGCTCTTTTGGGTGCTTAGCTTCCACCTGTGTCCCCATGTGCGTGTACCACCCGTGTTAAATAATCCATCCTTGTCTACCCATTCAATTCCCCCCTGAGAATTTTGTATGTGGTGATCATATCTTCCCGGGATCTTCCGTCTTCCAGCGACTTGAGGTGCATTTCCCGCAGCCTTTCCTCATAACTCATGCCTCTTAGTTCTGGGACTAGCCTAGTGGCATACCTCTGAACTTTTTTGAGCTTGGCATTATATACGTAGTATACAAGGTTCAAAAAGAATCCTTACTCAGGTTTCTGAAGGCAGTTCTGATGTTAGCCAGCCTCGCATACGCAGCCAATGTTATTCTTTTGATGTGGGCTTCAAGAGACAGGTTTGGCGTGATATCAACTCCTAGATATTTCTCTTTGTCCCTTTCGTGAAGGACTTCATCACCCATTCGGTATCCAGTGTCTGGCCTCCTATTTCCTCCCCCTAATTTTATTACCTTACACATACTTGGGCTAAACTTTAGTAGCCATTTGTTTGACCATTCCTTCAGTTTGTTTAGGTCATCTTGTAGCCTCATACTATTTTCCTTTGTCTTTATCCTCCTCATAATCTTTGCATCATTAGAAAAGAATGAGAGGAACGATTCAGTACCCTCTGGGAGATCATTTACATATATCAGAAACAGTATAGGTCTAAGGACTGAGCCTTGCGGGATCCACTGGTGACGCCTCACCAATCTGAGACCTCACTCCTCTCAGTGACTCGCTGTCGTCTGTTGCTTAGGTACTCCCTTATCCAGTGGAATACCTTCCCTTTCACTCCCGCCTGCATCTGCAGCTTCTAGTCTCTTATGTAGTACTGTGTCAAGGGCTTTCTTGCAATCCAAAAATATGCAGTCTGCCCAGCCCTCTCTATTTTGCCTGATATGTCTTGCCGTGTCGTAGAATTCAATTAATCCTGTGAGGTAGGACTTGCCATCCCTGAACCCATGCTGCTGTTGTGTTACAAAGTTCTTTCGCTCCAGAAGTTCCACTACTTTTTTTCGCACACTCTTCTCCATCATATTGCATGGTATGCAAGTTAGGGACACTGGCTTGTAGTTCAGTGCCTCCTGCCTATCACCCTTCTTGTATTTTGGGACTACAGTGGCCATCTGTTACGAACCTGGGTTCTTAATTGGAAAGCAGAGGTCAATTTGAGTTCTAAATAATTGTAGACATTAATTCAAAGGATTGGATCATGTGAGAAGGATGTTTACTTAACAATAAAATTTACATTCATGGCTTCTCAAAACCTGGGTATGCATTTGTTCCCATCTTCCTTGCCAGACGTAAGACGAATCTTGTTACTCACAGAGCATTCAGACTCTGTGCTTATTGATTATTAAATATAAAGCTAGATATCAGCTATTCTTAGAATTGTTAAAGTAGTAATGAATGTCTGGGAGGCTGAGAGAGCTCCTTGCTGGTTCTTCTCTGTGGCTGCTGTGGTGGTGGTGACTACACCTCTCTTGTGGGCTCTGTTCTCCTCCTCATTTCTTCTCTCCCTATACCCTATGTCCAAGATAAGTACCTTCCTCCGATTTTACCGTGCTACTAGTTAGGTGTATATTTAAGAGAGTGTGTATTCTTAGCCAGTGATTTGGTATCCCTATTTGTACTCTAGGGTGACTGGGGGAACCACATGTGCTCAAGTTTACCCAGGCTACCTCGAGCCTTTACACGTGCCCTTCACCAAGTAGTCTTTACCCTAGTTTGCAATTGTAAACCTTGCATCCTGCTTATGTGGACCAAGGTGTTTAACGTAAGGTAGAGTGGTAAAGTGATTTACTGTAGTTTGTGTATGTGATGGGTTATTAGAGGGTTTAATAAATAAGGAATAAGCTAGGAGTATCTTTTCATCCTGTTGAAGTGGAGTAGATGATCTATCTTAAACAGCAGAAGTTAATCTAGCCAAGCAAGTATTCACTGTTGGGAACATTCTTCCCTGGGGGCCGGGCCTATCAAATCTCCACTATTTTAAGAACTCCTGTGATTTTCACTATTGAACCTCTCAGTACAACAACCAACTTGCCCCACATAACACCATCCTCCAAATTCATGGTAGTTCACTTCTTACCAGTGATTTGTTGTACAACATGGATAGTGGTAGGCATAGTGCTTCTGCTCCTTCCTTTAGTATCTATAGCAAGATTCCATTCAGGCCTATATAGCCTTTGTCACATCCAAATGCTTCCTCACCTCCCCCCTGGTAATCACAAACTCCTCTAGTGACGTCTGGTTTGATATTCCCTCTCATATCTCTGGGATTCCTCCTTGCCCTGCTGTGAAGACCTCCCAGAATTTCTTATTGACTTCTTTGCACACCTCCTTGTCATTTGTAGTGAATCTGTCTGCCCATACCCTCAATTTCATTACCTGTTCCTTCACTATTGCTTTTCTCCTGATGTGGCTGTGCAGCAATTTAGGTTGAGTCTTTGCCTTGCTTGCTATGTCATTTTTATTTTGTCGCTCTGGATCTCTTCTCACCCTGACGTACTCATTCCTGTACCTGTGGTATCTTTCTCTGCTCTCTATTGTCCTGTTATTTCTATAGTTTCTCCATGCCCTTTTATTTCATTGCTTTGCTATGTTATATCTCTGATTAAACCATGGGCTTCTTGTCTCCATTTCATTTGTTTTCTTTTGGACTGGGATGAACTTGTCTGCTACCGCCTTACACTTTTGCATGATGTAGTCCATCATGTCTTGGGCCATCATTCCTCTGAGCTCTGTTTCCCAAGCTACATCTGTTAGAAATGTTCTTATCTCCTCATAGTTTCCCTTCCGGAATGCCGGTCTTTTGTGTTCTGGGCCTTTCCTTGAGCACCTTATCCCTACTTCGACCAGGTACTCAAACATCATTACACTGTGATCACTCATTCCCACTGGGGCTCTGAAACCGATATCCATTATGTTCAGTCGTTCAGAGTGAATACTAAATCGAGTCTCGCTGGTTCATCGTTGCCTCTCATTCTTGTGGCATCCCTAATGTGCTGACTTAAAAAGTTCCTTGTCGCCACTTCCAGTAGTTTAGCTCCCCATGTTTCCTCACCTCCATGCGGTTCCTTGTTTTCCCAGTCTATCCTTCCATGGTTGAAGTACCCCATGATGAGCAGATGGGATCGATTTCTACTGACGGCAGCAGCTGCTCTCTCAATTATAGTGTTAACTACCTTGTTGATCCTGCCATACTCTTGCCTGGGTCTTAGTCTTTTGGTGGTGGGTTATATATCACTGCTACTACTACCCTTTGTCCTCCCATCGTCATGGTGCCTGTTATGAAGTCACCGAAGCCCTCGCAGCCAGGAATATTCATTTCCTCCAAAATCTATTCTTTTCTCATCAGTAGGGCCACTCCATTCCTCCCCTTCCTTCTCTCTCTCCTTATTGTGGCAACTCGAATATTCACATCTAAGCCAGTGAATATTAACTAGGACATATCTCTCCTTATTACTCCTGTGTGTGTGTGTGTGTGTGTGTGTGTGTGTGTGTGTGTGTGTGTGTGTGTGTGTGTGTGTGTGTGTGTGTGATTATGGTGAGAGGGTGTGGTATGGTGGGGGGTTAACCAGTGGCAAAAGGAAGTGAGGGAGAGAGAGATGGAGTGAGCGAGAGGGAGGGAGTGAGGGAGAGTGAGGGAGAGAAGGAGAGTGAGAGAGAGGAAGAGCGAGGGAGAGAGGATGAAGACGGGAGGGGGGTGAGGGGTTGGTGGTAGGCTGTGTGTGTGTTCACCTAGTTCACCTAGTTGTATTTGCGGGGTTGAGCTTTGGGCCCGCCTCTCAACTGTCAATCAACTGTTTACTAACTATTTTTTTTTCTCCACACCACACACACACACCAGGAAGCAGCCCGTGACAGCTGACTAACTCCCAGGCATTTTTACTGTTAGGTAACAGGGGCATTCAGGGTGAAAGAAACTTTGCTCATTTGTTTCTTCCTGGTGCGGGAATCGAACCCACGCCACCGAATTACGAGTCCTGCGCGCTATCCACCAGGCTACCAGGCCTCTGGTAGCACACATTGGTATGCTACCAGGCACACCATTGTACCAGGCAATATTGTACCAGGCACATTGGTACCAGGCACCAGGCCTGGTACCAATGTACCAAGCACACCAATGAGTGTGCTGTGCCAACAGCACACACATTGTTGTGTGTGTGTGAGTGTGTGCATTGTTGGATGCCTGCTTTGCAACAGGAGAGCAGTGTATACTCAAGAGGGGAGGTCATCCACGAGAGCAGTGTATACTCAAGGGGGGCGATGTCATACAGGAGAGCAGTGTATACTCAAGAGATGTCATCCAGGAGAGCAGTGTATACTCAACGGGGTGAGGAGGTCAACCAGGAGAGCATTGTATAATCAAGTGGGGGGCAGAGGTCATCCAGGAGAGCAATGTATTCTCATGAGGGGAGAGGTCATACAGGAGAACAGTGTATACTGAAGATGTGTGGGGTAATCCTAGCAGGCAGTATGTGCTTTTTAATTAGTGAATATTTATTATTTATTTAATTTTATATTTTTTGTTACTGTAAATAGAGGACTGTAGGTAAATTCAGCCTGCTAGGTTTTACTTTAACACATAGTTGGAGGTGTTGGTAAGTGTGCACAGCTTATCCCACATTGGTGGAGATAAATAAACCATATACATTTACTGTTTACTTCATATAAATTATACCACATATTTTTAACATCTGCATTATAAGGTTAGTGTTACAATCTACTGTATTGTAGACATGGGTTAGTGAAAGGTTAAATGGGATCTCAGTTGTGTTGTAGTTATGGCCAGTATTGGCAGTGTGAGAGCTGTTCCAACATCTGTGTTTGGTTAGCCACATGTGGTCTGAGGACAAGGGGGGTTATACCATTCGGGCATAACCGCCTAAATATACTGAAGGTTGGACCACTTTGTAGACTTAGGTTCCTGAGTTAGTCTGAATCCTGCTATGTCTAGTGTCGTCTCTCGTACAGGCTTGAGTTTCAAGAATCTGCCAATTCTTGGGTGACAAATGTCCTTTGGGATCCTTGGTCAAATAACTCACGAATGGTGACCTTGGACCTTCTGTTCTTAATGAGTAATTGGGCAGTGGGCAAAGCTGAGATATTATTATACTTTGTTGATAGTACACTTATATCCTGATGTACTTTACAGAACTGTACTATAGTGGAAGATTCTTCCTCCACTTGTGGTTAAGGTGACTTTGTTGTTGTGTCCCGACACAGTGCTGTATGGTGTTGACTTTTATTGCACCTATTGCAGGTGCGCATTTGGATTGCACAGATATCGGGGTTATGTGACCTTAGACACCTGGTGCATTTGTGCAACTCCTTGAGTTGCTTTACACGTGTAGCATGATCAGGGTAAATATTGCAGTTGTATATGGAATGTTTTTCCTCACATAACAAACACATCCTCCAACCTACAGCACCTTTGGGAGTCACTGCCTTGAATGACACAGTAACTGTTGGTTTGGAGGAACCCACTGCATATGCGCCCACACTGCCTTGTTTCCACCTTGGGGTGGAGGCAGATGTTTTAGGTTTATTTGGAGTACTGTGTGTAATCTGTGGTTTACTGTGGATGGTTAGCGGAGGTTTAGGTGTTGATTTACCATCTGTGTTGGTTCTCTGTCGTTCTATAACAGAGTGTAAACCTGTTGTAATGTATGATGTCAGAGAAGATTTGTTGTACAAGGTACACAATTATCCAGTATTTCACTGGGTAATTTGCATCTTACAACAACTTTAGTTATCCACTCCCCACCATTTAAAATAATCTTAAGGCTGAGTGCTTTGAGTAATAACTCAAGCTCCAATCTAAAGGCTTGAAGTAAGTCAGTTGTTCCATCTGTGTATGGTAAGTCCAACAATTTTTTAACTAAAAGTGAGGCGGCTCATTCTGGATCAACATTATTTTCCTTAAGGAGCTGCACTGCGCTATCATAGCCATCATTTGATAATGTTGAATTGCATACCACCTTTAAAGCTTCTCCCTTTAGCTGACACTGTAAGTATGTAGATTTGATGGTTTTAGGGATAACTGTATTAGCATCCACTGCGTCAACAAATTTGTTCCAGAAGTTATCCCAACTTTCATACTCTGTTCCAGAGAATGTGGGTAACTAATTGAAGGTAGTTTGTCTTCTGGTTGTGTCGGGTTAAGGGAAGCAGTCGTTGTAATGTTTGATGTTGCCTTACATGGAGTTATTACATTGACAAAGGACTGTAACTTGGCTTGAGTGCTATCCGCAAAATCTGCCTGTTCTTGTATGATAGCCTCTAATACTGCATCAGCTATATTAGTATCAGTAAGAACATGCATATATTTCTTTATTTGGTTTTGTTCTTGGTCAAATTTCTTTCCTGTAGCCTTATGGTAGCCCTCCAGTTTTACATAATCAGTTGGATTTTGTTTAGACAGATTCTCGCATTTATTGATCAGTCTGGTTAAATGGCCTTTAAAACCTGCAAGGGGCTGTCTCATTTTTTCCACAGTAGACATGGTGGCTGCTTGGGCAAGCCTTGCTGAACTTGTACTAGGGCTGCTCCTTGTTGGGCTTGTACTGGGACTGCTCCTAGGACTTGTACTAGGAATGCTCATAAATGTTGAACAAACACCGTTAGTAGTAGCCTAGGGTCTCTACGCTTTCATCTTACCTCCTAGGAGGTTAGCGTAAAAATTACAATAATTTGTATAATCATACACACTAATGATTTGAGTGGTAACCTTCTGTCTATGTTTGTTTACTTCAAGTTAGCTCTTCAATTATTACCCTAAGTTGGTACAGACACACACATTAATACTCAAAACTGAAATGATTATAGTTATAATACTTTTTAATTTGTTGTTACATCAAATAGTGGACTTTAGGTAAATTCAGCCTGCCAGGTTTTACTTTAACACATAGTTGGGTGTGTTTGTAAATGTGCACAGCTTATCCCATTGGTGGAGATTAATAAACCATATACATTTACTGTTTACTTCATATAAATTATACGACATACGTTGGCAAATAACATCTACAGTATAAGGTTAGTATTACAATCTACTGTATTGTAAACATGGGTTAGTAAAAGGTTAAATGAGATCGCAGCTGTTTCGTAGTTATGGCCAGTGTTGGCAGTATGAGAGCTGTTCCAACATTTGTGTTTGGTTGACCACATGTGGTCTAGGTGCTGGACCATGTAACGGTGTCTTTAGGGGCCGCCAGATCATGCATGGTGTCATAGTTAATGAAGGTGGTAAATACTTTCTCAGTAACTTCCTTCCCTTGAACTACACCTAAAGATAGATTACGGAGAACTAAACTGCATTCACAAATGTGTTATTTAGCAAGGAAACTTTATGGTATTAGTAAACCCAGGCTTACCCGTTCTGGGTGTTGCTGGCATATCATAACCGGCCAACTACGTATATAATCTGTAAATGGTCACTACACTCATATACACAATTTGTTTTACCGGATACAGTACTTCCTATGGTTGATGTAGAGGTCGCTGTGGGTGGATCACTATTGGGCGGTATAATTTCAGACCTCTGCAGTGCCGTATTTGCGAAACCTCAGGAAGTACTATTGTCTCATGTCTTTGTTTACATTCCGGAACAATGACTCGCCACCTCGCACTCCTCGCGGTGTTCCAATAATATTTCTGGTTACTACTCTGTATTAGGGAGGCAAGCTGTACTTTTACTGCTAATTATCTAAGAACCAGTCATAGTGACCACTTATTTATTAAGTTTAAATACTAGACTGTTGTTTAAAGAATAGTTGTGTAGCTTAAATATACGTGTTGTTGTGATGACATCACAAAATCTCCCATTCTCCTTTAAAATTTTGGTAATGGCTAACTATAAAAAAATTAACTGCATCTACGATCGTTACTATGTTAACATGTTACGTGTTGGATTTCCGACAAGATGCCAGCAAACTTGAGCCACATATACAACCCCTGCTCTGCTGTCAAGAAGGTATGAGATTCGCCTTACTTCAGTGAGTGTCCTGCCTGCCTTTCTTGTTAGGTTAAGCACATAACTTTTCATGGTTGTTGAAGTCAAACTTCTTTCCCAAGATGTTGACTTCATTACTGAACCTGGGTTTTTGTCGCTATTTGTACACCTGTCCCATTTGTAATACAATGCTGCCTTGTCATCATCACCACCTGTAACCGCTATTTGTACACCTGTCCCATGTGTAATACCATGCTGCCTTGTCATCACCATAGCCTGTGGCCGCTATTCTTTGCTCTCTCTCTCTCTCTCTCTCTCTCTCTCTCTCTCTCTCTCTCTCTCTCTCTCTCTCTCTTTCACTTCCAGTTTCTTGTAGTTGTAACCCAACATGGAACAGGAAAGAAACAAGGACACTGGAACACAGGTGGAGGAGAGGCACAGGGAGAAACATATAATTAGATCATCACCTAAGTATGGGGGAGAAATTACCAAGGAAGTGAAAAATATGAGACAATCAATAAACAGCTTACAAAGAGAGCTGAGTTAGTTGGAAAGGAGGAGATAAAAAGCCTCAAAGAGATGCTACTATAACTCAGCACCAGACTACCAACCAGCAGTAAGCTGGCAATATACCACCAGAAGGGACTCTTACAGTGGATGTCATATTTGCCAAAATGATAAGAGGCCGGAAACCATGTCCATAATGAAGGAAGTTGTGGAAACAGTGGCTTCACAGGAAGCAGCACGGCGCACTAGTCAGCTGCTGGGAAGGAACAGGGCTGTAGTTTCAGTTGATATTGAAGAAGAAGTCAGCACCATCCAGGAAGAGTGGAAAGCTATGGACAGATTTGCAGTCAAATCGATCCTGAACTAAGGGGGGAGGGGACAAATATTATGTTTTAATGTAATTAATGTAATTAGTGTAATATTGTAATGCAATTAATGTATTATTATGATGTAAGTAATGTAATATTGTTATGTAATTAATGTAATATTATAATGTAAGTAATGTAATATTGCTATGTAATGTATTATTATGATGTAAGTAATGTAATATTATAATATGTGCATCAGAGTGTGAGGCTACACATGAACAAGACGTGTCACGATGGTCAGCGGGAGGAACACCACCACAAGAACCTCTACAACAACAACCTTCCCTGTGAGTTGCTGTTAGATAGGCCTACCTGTCACCCCCCTGTGTGTTTGTGTTAGGCCTACCTGTCACCCCATGTGTGTTTGTGTTAGGCCTACCTGTCACCCCATGTGTTTGTGTTAGGCCTACCTGTCACCCCATGTGTGTGTTAGGCCTACCTGTCACCCCATGTGTGTTTGTGTTAGGCCTACCTGTCACCCCATGTGTGTGTGTTAGGCCTACCTGTGACCGCATGTGTGTTTGTGTTAGGCCTACCTGTGACCGCATGTGTGTTTGTGTTAGGCCTACCTGTGACCTCATGTGTGTTTGTGTTAGGCCTACCTGTGACCCATGTGTGTTTGTGTTAGGCCTACCTGTGACCTCATGTGTGTTTGTGTTAGGCCTACCTGTGACCGCATGTGTGTTTGTGTTAGGCCTACCTGTGACCGCATGTGTTTGTGTTAGGCCTACCTGTGACCGCATGTGTGTTTGTGTTAGGCCTACCTGTGACCTCATGTGTGTTTGTGTTAGGCCTACCTGTCACCCCATGAGTGTGTTAGGCCTACCTGTGACCGCATGTGTGTTTGTGTTAGGCCTACCTGTGACCGCATGTGTGTTTGTGTTAGGCCTACCTGTGACCGCATGTGTGTTTGTGTTAGGCCTACCTGTGACCCCATGTGTGTTTGTGTTAGGCCTACCTGTGACCGCATGTGTGTTTGTGTTAGGCCTACCTGTGACCGCATGTGTGTTTGTGTTAGGCCTACCTGTGACCCCATGTGTGTTTGTGTTAGGCCTACCTGTGACCGCATGTGTGTTTGTGTTAGGCCTACCTGTGACCGCATGTGTGTTTGTGTTAGGCCTACCTGTCACCTCATGAGTGTTTGTGTTAGGCCTACCTGTCACCTCATGAGTGTTTGTGTTAGGCCTACCTGTTACCCCATGTGTGTTTGTGTTAGGCCTACCTGTGACCGCATGTGTGTTAGGCCTACCTGTCACCTCATGTGTGTTTGTGTTAGGCCTACCTGTCACCTCATGAGTGTTTGTGTTAGGCCTACCTGTCACCTCATGAGTGTTTGTGTTAGGCCTACCTGTCACCCCATGTTTGTGTTAGGCCTACCAGTCACCCCATGTGTGTTTGTGTTAGGCCTACCTGTCACCCCATGTGTGTTAGGCCTACCTGTCACCACATGTGTGTTAGGCCTACCTGTCACCCCATGTGTGTTTGTGTTAGGCCTACCTGTCACCCCATGTGTGTTTGTGTTAGGCCTACCTGTCACCCCATGTGTGTTAGGCCTACCTGTGACCTCATGTGTGTTTGTGTTAGGCCTACCTGTCACCCCATGTGTGTGTTAGGCCTACCTGTCACCCCATGTGCGTTAGGCCTACCTGTGACCTCATGTGTGTTTGTGTTAGGCCTACCTGTCACCCCATGAGTGTGTTAGGCCTACCTGTGACCGCATGTGTGTTTGTGTTAGGCCTACCTGTGACCGCATGTGTGTTTGTGTTAGGCCTACCTGTGACCGCATGTGTGTTTGTGTTAGGCCTACATGTGACCCTATATGTGTTGGTGTTAGATAGGTCTATCTTGTGGGGAAATATTTGTGTTAGGAAATGAATTAGGTTTTATTTATAATTTATAGTTTATTATTACATTAAGTGGACAATGATTTTGTTTAATGTATGGAGCAGTAGACTGTATAAGGTTAACTCCTCACAAATATACCCCATAATCTTGGCAGTTTAAATTTTACAGTAAATACACTAGAGCAAATTAAGTTAATTAAGTACATTTATCACTAGGTTATATTATTTAATTATGATGAATTTAATTAATGTCCTCTATCCTAGATTTAATGATAAACAGGACAGTTTAGATGTTGTGAAAAGTTTGTCCTCGCAATGGTGGTGATTCCCAGAAGTGTTGTGAACACGTAACAATAGGCTCTCTCCCACAACCAGCACACCGTATTCTTCTTAAATATCACAACATCAGTCTTCTCATTCCTTGAGCCTCAGCCTGCTAATATGTTATAATTAAGTCAATTGAATTACACAATCGTTTAGCATAATGATCTTACCCAGTATGGGTTGTTGGCCAGACCTTGTAACCGCACCTAAGCTTAGTAACTGATCCCTCGTAACCGCACCTAAGCTTAGTGACTGATCAGCCTCGTAACCGCACCTAAGATTAGTGACTGATCAGCCTCGTAACCGCACCTAAGATTAGTGACTGATCAGCCTCGTAACCGCACCTAAGATTAGTGACTGATCAGCCTCGTAACCGCACCTAAGATTAGTACTGATCAGCCTCGTAACCGCACCTAAGATTAGTGACTGATCAGCCTCGTAACCGCACCTAAGATTAGTGACTGATCAGCCTCGTAACCGCACCTAAGATTAGTGACTGATCAGCCTCGTAACCGCACCTAAGATTAGTAACTGATCAGCCTCGTAACCGCACCTAAGATTAGTGACTGATCAGCCTCGTACCGCACCTAAGATTAGTGACTGATCAGCCTCGTAACCGCACCTAAGATTAGTGACTGATCAGCCTCGTAACCGCACCTAAGATTAGTGACTGATCAGCCTCGTAACCGCACCTAAGATTAGTGACTGATCAGCCTCGTAACCGCACCTAATTAGTGACTGATCAGCCTCGTACCGCACCTAAGCTTAGTGACTGATCACCTCGTAACCGCACCTAAGCTTAGTGATCGATCTGCCTCGTACCGCACCTAAACTTAGCGATCGATCAGCTAATCCATATAAAGATACAGGACGTAAATGAGGTACTTCCCATATTATTGACAAGGTATTGGTAAGGCAAATAGGACACTGGGATTTATTAATCGAAGCGTTAGTAACAAGACACCTGGTGTTGTTCTTCAGCTATATCTTGCTCTGGTTAGGCCCCATTTAGATTATGCAGTTCAGTTTGGTCACCGTACTATAGAATGAATATAAATTCACTAGACCGCGTCCAGCGTAGGATGACAAAGTTAATCCCTAAAATTAGATACCTGGCATATGAAGAAAGATTGACCTAGCTTAAATTACATTCTCTAGAAAAGCAAGAGTTATGAGTGACATGATAGAGGTGTACAATGGATGAATGGGCATAACAAAGGGGATATTACTAGGGTATTAAAAGTATCAACACAAGACAGAACACGAAACAATAGTATATTAATTGAATGAGTTTAGATTTAGAAAGTCCTGGGTAAATACTGGTTCAGTAACAGGGTTGTTGATTTGCGGAACCATTACTGCGTAACGTGGTGGAGGTGGGGTCCCTTGATTGTTTCAAAAAAGGGTTGGACATGTATATGAGTGGGATTGGTTGTTATAAATAGGAGCTGCCTCGTATGGGCCAATAGGCCTTCTGCAGTTACCTTTGTTCTTATGTTAGTTCTTATGTCCAAGTGCACCAATGACTGAGAATCACTCGTGCACGACAACTGGTAAACAAACGCTCCGAGTATGTGTGTGTGTGTGTGTGTGTACTCACCTATATGTACTCACCTATATGTGTCTGCAGGATCGAGCATTGACTCTTGGATCCCGCCTTTCGAGCATCAGTGTTTTTAGCAATGACTCCTGTCCCATTTCCCTATCATACCTGGTTTTAAAATTATGAATAGTATTTGCTTCCACAACCTGTTCCTTAAGTGCATTCCATTTTCCCACTACTCTCACGCTAAAAGAAAACTTCCTAACATCTCTGTGACTCATCTGAGTTTCCAACTTCCATCCNCCTTATTGATGACCTAGAGAGGGGTACCTACCGTCAGCTCACCCCGAGCAAGCACGAATAGGTGAGTTTTGAAGAGATGTCCTTATGTCGGGGTTGGTCGCCCTTTCCTCTCCTCTGCCCTGGTATCAATGTTGTCTCCATGTGCTACTGGTTATTTCCACGTGCTCCTTGTATACCATTCGTTACTATCTTCCTCACTGGTCGTCAGCCACTATGTGCAACTTAGTATACGATCCTAAACGGTGCACACACTTCGGGGGATCAATCACTATTACGCTACAATCCGCTTCACAACACATCACTCAGCAAGCAATTGCTCTACCGCTGTAGGAGCTCACTATACACTTGATCACTTCGTTTGTATACACTCCTGTGACGAAAA
This sequence comes from Procambarus virginalis, assembly GCA_020271785.1. Taxonomy (NCBI): domain Eukaryota; kingdom Metazoa; phylum Arthropoda; class Malacostraca; order Decapoda; family Cambaridae; genus Procambarus; species Procambarus virginalis. Next base: position 13,635,763 of record WNGS01000337.1, on the reverse strand, counting down.
AACTATGTTTCTTGTCTCCGTAACACTTCAATGTCTCGAGATAATTGATGTTATCCACGGACCGGACACCACATGTGACTCTCTCCAAACAGGCGAACGAACTGTGTGTGTGTATGTGTGTACTCACCTAGTTGTGCTTGCGGGGGTTGAGCTCTGGCTCTTTGGTCCCGCCTCTCAACCGTCAATCAACAGGTGTACAGGTTCCTGAGCCTATTGTTGCTCTATCATATCTACACTTGAAACTGTGTATGGAGTCAGCCTCCACCACATCGCTTCCTAATGCATTCCATTTGTCAACCACTCTGACGCTAAAAAAGTTCTTTCTAATATCTCTGTGGCTCATTTGGGCACTCAGTTTCCACCTGTGTCCCCTAGTGCATGTGCCCCTTGTGTTAAATATCCTGTCTTTATCAACCTTGTCAATTCCCCTGAGAATCTTGAATGTGGTGATCATGTCCCCCCTAACTCTTCTGTCTTCCAACGAAGTGAGGTTTAATTCCCGTAGTCTCTCCTCGTAGCTCATACCTCTCAGCTCGGGTACTAGTCTGGTGGCAAACCTTTGAACCTTTTCCAGTTTAGTCTTATGCTTGACTAGATAGGGACTCCATGCTGGAGCCGCATACTCCAGGATTGGTCTGACATATGTGGTATATAATGTTCTGAAAGATTCCTTACACAAGTTTCTAAAGGCCGTTCTTATGTTAGCCAACCTGGCATATGCTGCTGATGTTATCCTCTTGATATGAGCTTCAGGGGACAGGTCTGGCGTGATATCAACCCCCAGGTCTTTCTCTCTCTCTGACTCTTGAAGTATTTCATCTCCCAAATGATACCTTGTATCTGGTCTCCTGCTTCCTACCCCTATCTTCATTACATTACATTTGCTTGGGTTAAACTCTAACAGCCATTTGTTCGACCATTCCTGCAGCTTGTCCAGGTCTTCTTGAAGCCTCAAGCTGTCCTCCTCTGTCTTAATCCTTCTCATAATTTTGGCGTCGTCAGCAAACATTGAGAGGAATGAGTCTATACCCTCTGGGAGATCATTTACGTATATCAGAAACAGGACAGGTCCAAGTACAGAGCCCTGTGGGACTCCACTGGTGACTTCACGCCAGTCTGAGGTCTCACCCCCTCACTGTAACTCTCTGCTTCCTATTGCTTAGGTACTCCCTTATCCACTGGAGTGCCCTACCAGTTACTCCTGCCTGTTTCTCCAGCTTATGCATCAACCTTTTATGGGGTACTGTGTCAAAGGCTTTCTGACAGTCCAAAAAAATGCAGTCCGCCCACCCTTCTCTTTCTTGCTTAAATTTTGTCACCTGATCGTAGAATTCTATCAAGCCTGTAAGGCAAGATTTACCCTCCCTGAACCCATGTTGATGGGTTGTCACGAAGTCTCTTCTGGTTTGCTGCCACCTCTTCTAGCGCCGCGACATCTCCCTGTTCTATTGTAAAGACCCCCTGGAACCTTTTGTTGAGCTCTTCACACACCTCTTTGTCATTCTCTGTGTACCTGTCCTCGCCCACCCTAAGTTTCATTACCTGTTCCATCACTGTTGTCTTCCTCCTGATGTGACTGTGTAGTAGCTTTGGTTCAGTCTTGGCTTTGTTAGCTATATCATTTTCATAACTTTTCTCAGCTGCTCTTCTCACACTGACATACTCGTTCCTGGTTCTCTGGTATCTCTCTCTACTTTCTGGTGTTCTGTTATTACGGAAGTTCCTCCATGCCCTTTGTTCAGCTCCTTTGTTTTCATACATTCCCTATTAAACCACGGATTCTTCCTTTGCTTCTCTGTTTTTTCCTGTTGGGCTGGGACAAACCTGCTTACAGCCTCTGACATTTTGGGTGACATAGTCCATCATGTCTGTACGGACTTGGTTCCGAGTTCTGTGTCCCAAGTATATCCCATAGGAATTTATTCATCTCTCATAGTTTCCCTTTCGGTACGCCAGCCCTTGGTTCCCAGTTCTTTTTTGGGGGTGAATTCCTAGCTCAACCAGGTACTCAAAGCTCAAACACTATGATCACTCATTCCCAAGGGGGCTTCCAACTAACTTCCTTATATCCGATCATTTAGGGTAAATATCAAATCAAGCAAGGCTGGTTCATTCCTCCTCNAAACTGACAGAGAAGACTGTGCAGCCATCGTGATCCAGGATTGCGTACCAAGTTGAATTATTCAATCGAAGCAAGTGACATCAAGTCAGCTTATAGAGTGGGTACGAAATCATCTGGGAAAAAATAATAGAAAAATTTGTGTGAAATTAGATAGCTGCTCCCGCAAGTTAGACCTTACCACTGCTGCAGTCGCTAAGAAATCCAATGTTTATGTGAACAAATTTCTAACCATATTCAGACAAAATCTCTTATTTAAACTACGTGGAATCTGCAAAAGATCCCCCTTGTGCGAGATGGTAAAATAATAGCTAGGAAGACTGAAAAAACTTATGTCATAACCACTGAGGCACATCTCACTTCTTCCTGGATGACTGTGGGATAACAGTTGAATAACCAGAACATAATTTGTAGTCTCACATACAACCAAAGTGTACTTAAGCTCTGCCTTCCCTTTCCCTTTCCAAAGGTTTTTATCTTTATTTTTATTTTTGTTGTCATCTTTGTTGTTGACATTGCTTGTTTTTTACTCTTAATTATTTGGTCTTAGTTAATCCCCTTGTCACTAAACCTAGGCTCTTTATTACCCTGTTTATTTAAAGTAACTTGGAATTAGTTTCTTAGTAATCATTTATTGGAATTAATTAATAGTATAATTGTTCATATAAGCATCTACCTCAGTATCATAGTAAAATCTTCCACATGAATATACTCTCACCCTGTTTATTTTTACACTTAGATTTATATCAGAGTAAATTTCTAGATTTACTTACATTTATATGTATTTTTGGGGAATTATCTATTTGAGCTCACTTTGTTTTCTTAGGTTCATACTAATTATAGGATTTTAATTAACCATTACTAAGCTAATTATCTTTAAGATCATTTTACTTTACGATTATTATTTTCTTATTATTTTTTATTTTACATTTATATTGTCAGTCTTACTGATTTTTTGTTTTTTCTTTTATCTAAATTTTGTGTCCTTCCTGGCTATCTATTGGATCTTTATTTCACTTCTAATTTGTTACTATTCTATGTGTATTTGCTTCTATTCTTGTGATTTGCTATATCGTGTATCTTGTATCGTGATCCCTCTGCATTTCCATGCACACTGATATTGATCCTGATCAAAATCTTCTGTCTCATATCTACACCAACCAGCACATTGATCATCATTATTGCAAGTATTACACAGCACACCAGGCAAAAAACAAACTCCAAAATAGCACCTGCTTATCAGTTTTCGACCAAAATGTTAGATCACTTGGTAAACATTTTGACGACATAAATGCATTACTCATAGCACTAGGAACTAAGTTATCGTTCATTATTTTAACAGAAACTTGGCTAAAAAAAAAACTATACCCAACTCTACAACTTAGCTGTTTATAAAGCCATTCACAACTGTAGACCTAACAAAAAAGGTGGTGGTACAGCTATATATTACCGAGATATATTTATCTTCAACAGTGTCATTAGTGATAGAGATGACTACTGTGAATATACTTTTGCCTAGTTTACAATTAAATCCCTTAAATCCTCTTTGACTATTGGAGCCATCTATAGATTTGCCAATACTAACATAGCTTCTTTCTCAGATAACCTAAGGAATCTTATTATTAACAACAATCTCAACAAAAACCACATCATTCTGGGAGGAGACTTCAATATTGACCTGGGTCAACAAAATTGCTCTCAAGTTGACTATTTCCTTAACAGCATGAACTCCTGTATGCTAATCCCCACAATCACCAAACCTACCCGAGTCACTCAAACATCAGCCACTACCTTGGATCACATATGGACAAACATAACAGCTCCCCTTGTATCTGGTATAATCTATGACAGAACAACTGACCACTATCCTACCTTTCTCATAGCCATCATGGACATAACACCACCAAAAAGTAAGAAACTTTCATTCAGGTTACACAGTGAATCAGCTTTAGGCAATCTTACAAATGCACTTCACAATATTAACTGGGATTCTGAATTCAATAATACCCAGGATATAAATTCATTAGCTAACCTGTTCCTCTCCAAAACTCTAAGCCTCTACAACCTTCATTGTCCCCTTCTTACCAAGCAAGTAACTGACAAAAGATTAAACAATCCATGGTTCACAAGTGGCATTCTCAACTCAATCAACAACAAACATGAATATGAAAAGAAACTTAGGATTGGCCTAGTTTCAAAGGAAGTAGCTAAAAGATACTCATCAATGCTTACCATTATCATAAGAAAGGCAAAACTTTCATATTAAGTGAATAGATTCAATGAAGCAAAAGGCAACATGAAAAGAACATGGAAAACAATCTCTAGTATCCAAGGAACTAAACAACACTCTTATAACCAAATAAAACTCTATAAGGATGGGAATACACCGGGAACTGATTTAGAAATGGCAAATGAATTTAATAGCTTCTTTTCATCGGTTGGTGCTAATCTTGCCAGTAAAATCCCACAGACTCGGACACATATTAACTCATATCTCTCAGGCAGTTATCCAAACTCTCTTCTCCTTTCACCAATCAGCCCGGCAGATGTTGTGTCCATCATACACTCTCTAAAAACCAAGGCAGGTAAAACCAGTGAAATTCCCTCCATTGTATACAAGAGCGCCTCCCATGCCCTTGCCCCACCCATAGCCCTACTGTTCAACAAATCTATAGAGTGCCACACTTTCCCTGATATCCTCAAAAAAGCAAGAGTAACGCCAGTCCATAAAGGAGGCAATCCGGCGGACATAAACAATTATAGACCAATATCAAATCTACCCATTCTATCAAAAATATTTGAAAAAATTATTTACAAACAGCTCTATTCCTACCTCGTAAAATTCGACATACTCAGCCCCTGCCAGTTTGGCTTCCGATCCCAAAAGAGCACCAATGATGCAATCATTAGTCTCCTTGACGAAATCTACTCAGCCCTTAAAAAAATGAGTTTCCGATTGGACTCTTCATTGACCTAAGAAAAGCCTATGATACTGTTAATCACAACTACCTCTTACTTAAACTCCAGCATTATGGAATCCGAGGCCTTGCCCTTGACTACATCCGATCCTATCTTAGTGACAGACACCAATGTGTAACCATCAATGATACAACTTCTTCCACTCTACCAATTACCGTTGGAGTGCCACAGGGCAGCATCTTAGGACCTCCTCTGTTTCTTATATATATCAATGATCTGCCTAATGTCTCTAATGTTATTAAACCTATATTGTTTAGTATACTCTCTAAAGTAAGGTATTATGTTCCTAACTCTGCTCTCCTCTCACTATATTATGCACTAATCTACCCCTATCTTAATTATGGTATCTGTGCATGGGGGGTCAACCACTGCAAACCACCAGCAAAAATCTGCTATCAGAATAATAACAAACTCTGCTTTCAGACAACACTCAGCTCCCTTGTTTAAATCCCTAAACTAGCTAAATATTAACTCCCTCCACACATTCGTTTGTGTCAAATACATTTACAAAACCCTGTTCTTAAATGCAAACCATGGTCTGAAACTCTTTCTGGACAGATGTAATAGGACCCATTATCACCACACCAGAAATAAATATCTCTTTGATATCCCCAGGGTCAAACTTAATCTGTGTAAACACTCTATGCAAATTAAGGGACCTAGTCTATGGAACTCACTCCCTAGTGAATTGAAAAGCTGTCAAACTTTTGCCTCATTTAAAAACAAAACCAAAAAGTACCTAATTTCATCTTCGTAGTTTCCTACACTGAGCTTTAAATTTGCTCTGTATCTAGTGTTACCCAATCTCCCAATCTTTATGTACCTAATCCAAACAACTTTATCATTGTGTTCATTGCTGTCTTCTTTTATGTGCTAGCCATATGCTGTATTGTGCCTACTAATTTTTGTCAACTACCATTCAAGCTGTCATTGCAATCAATCTGAGCTACTTATGTGCTTTAATATACCTACAATTTTCTCTCATCTTTTTTTTTTTTTCTTTCTTGCTTTATAACTGTTATCATTTTTTATAAATTTTGCAAGTATTTACCTACATAAAATTTTCTTAGATTAAGGACCTGCCCGAAACGCTGCGCATACTAGTGGCTTTACAAGATTGTAATTACTATACTATGTATCCTCACAATCCCAATGTACCTTCCTGTATATAAATAAATAAAAAAATAAATATATATATATATATATATATATATATATATATATATATATATATATATATATATATATATATATTGGTGTATACTGGCAGCAGGTTTTCTTTTATGCATGTATCATTGAATATGACAACATATTCCGTATTTACTATTTTCTGATTTAGGGCTTCTATCCCTCTTACTAATACTCTTGCATCAGGGTTCAGCTGGAAGAGGAGTTCACCAAAAGTCATGTTGTTTTTAGGTGAAGAAAAGAATTGGATAATTGAAGAATATATTACGCTAATTATAAAATCGCACAACGTTTCGAACCTCCATGGTTCATTCTCAAGTGAAAAGAAATTGATGATTGATTGATGAAGATTAAGCCACCCAAAAGGTGGCACAGGCATGAATAGCCTGTAAGTGGTGGCAAAAAGAAATTACAATACTCGTTAATTTATACCCATACGGGGTCAGGAGATAAGACAAGTACAATAACGGTAAAGACAAGGGGGATACATAGGGGATAAATTGGGGATAAATGTGGGACGAAGCACATACAAAGATTAATCAGGTGTAATTGGCCTGTTATGTTGAACAGTGTATTCTGTGTTGGCATCGTTATGTTCCGGTCTTGTCCTTACTCTCATGGAGGGTAGAGTAAATAGCTCCGTGATTTGGGTGTTCATGGTAGGTTGTTCTATTCTTATGTGAATTGCTTCAAGAATTTGTAATCTTCTTACATTTTGGGTTTTGTCTATTATAAAGGTATTTTTGTTCAACATTTCTCTTGTTAGGGTGATGTCATGGGCTTGTCTCATGTGATTCCTGGGGGCACCGGATTGAAGATGACAGGTCAAACGCCTCGTCAGCTTGGTCGACGTCATACCTATGTACTTAGATTGAAGGTTACATCCTTCGTGAGGGCAAGTGTACATGTATACAATGCTTGACTGCTGTAGAGGGTTCTCCGTCGGCTTCGGGCTGTTTTTGATAAAGAGTTCGGAAGTCTTCTTCCGAAGTCAGTTCGGAAGTCTTCTTCCGAACTCCAGAATCCAATTTATACCCATTGTTTCTTGTTCTGTCTTGTGTTTGTCACCTCACCCAAAACTTTTGTACCATATCACTTCATCCAATAGAGTATAAGTACGAAGAATTTGTGTGCAAATTAAGTCTTTGAAAACTTAATTTGCACAAGCGACTTGAGAATGGCCAGGACGGACCGAAACGTCGTCGTCCCTTCAACTTCTAGTGTGTGGTCTGGTCAACATACTTCAGCCACGTTATTGTGACTCTTCGCCTGCAAGTCTTTGAAAATGTAATACGAATTACGAAACGCGATCAGGCGTTAGACAATTAAAAAATGAATTTCGGATAATTGTTATTTTTATTACCACCGACAGTGAAGAAAAACATAAGAAATATTGAGAAGATTCGTGATAGAATTATTAATCTTACCTTTTCGGTCGTATTCAACAACATATGTTTACAAGAAAGACTGCTACCAGAATATACAGATATATATATATATATATATATATATATATATATATATATATATATATATATATATATATATATATATATATATATATATTATTAAATATGACCGAAAAAGTAAGATTAATAATTCTAACACGAATTTTCTCAATATTTCTTATGTTTCTTTTCACTGTCGATGGTAATTGAAAAATCAATTCTCCAAAGTTCATTTTTATTTCTAGTCTGACGCAACACTTGAACGCGTTTCGTAATAACTTATTACATTTTCAAAGACTTTAGTTTACACACACACAACTATAACCTGCAAACACTAAACAGAGTTTTACGATGCAATAATTTAAACAGCTTTTCATCTTATATACCTGCATTTGGGTGAGGTGATATGCTACAACAGTTTTGGATGAGGTGAAAACAAACTTTCAACACAAGACAGAACACGAAATATTGGGTAATATTGGGTAAATTAAAAGGAAGAATTGAAGTAAATGCAAAGGGCCTATTGGCCCATATTTCTTGATGCTTCTATATTGGTGCTGTCAGATAATGGTTTCTCAAGATTCTCCCACAGCTGACTGGAATGGCTCATTGCAGTGCACAGTGCACTGAACTTCGTGCACAAGGCCCTATCTCTTAATCCTGGATAGTGACCTGGCATGTTGGGTATCTCCAGAATGCCCACTTAACCAAGAACACTTTCATAATACGGAGGCCACCGTATTATTAGAGTGCATAATACATAATGCCGGGCATCTCGTTGTGTGCCACGAGATGCCCGGCAGCCCTTGTAAAACCATTCAAGTGAGGGAGCCCGTACATAGAGGACGTGTTCTGTTCTGTCTATTTGGCCAATAGGCTGAACACTGTCCATTCCTCACCGTCAAGTTAAACTCAGTGTCTTTTCGATACACCAACACTCGCCCGGAATCGCGACTGTGACTATATTGTTCAGGTGCCTTGTAGTGACAAATCACCAGAGTGAAACAGACTGGGATCAGGTAACCCCTGGTGACAAAGATCGTTGTGAGTGACTTAGAGTGAACTAAGGCAGTGCCGCTGCCTAAGTAATCTGTGTGTGACTTTACCACAGTGTACCTGTACCACAGTGTACAGTGTAGTGCATGGTACCATATAACCTGCAGCCACCAGCCGCCGCCGCCCTCACTGTACCACGTCACTTCACCACCCTTACTCACCGCCAGTGCCAAGTGTGTGTGTGCGTGTGTCTGTCTGTTAAGCATACAGCACGCCCTCCTGCACCGTGTCAAGTCGGTTTGTGGGAAAACCTGTCGTCAATGGTCTCACTTAAGAACGAGGAAACCAGCTATCAGGCCACCTAAGAGTGCTTGCGTAAATGTGCCTGAGTGAGTGAGTGAATAAGAGAGGTACCTTATCTGTAAGTACAAGATCTTGTCATTGTTTTATTGTGTTTGTGTTGGTCTGAGGTATCAACCACAGTTCTCACCTACTTATACCTGTCACAGGTTATAGGTGAATCGATGGTGTATGCGTGGTTATCTGTGTGGTATCACTGCATTTCACTCGTCTGTGAATGTGAGCTTCACATACACCACACTTTTAGTATTGTGTGATTATTATTGTGCATGTTATTGCCTGTCCCATTGACAGTGCCATTGTGTCTATTGCATATCATCATTACCGAGTATCCGGTTGGAACTCTTGTGATCCCTTTGCATACCGGCAGTTAGGTTGCCGTGTTAATGATTGGCTGTCAACTGTGTTAAGTTAGGTGTTTCTCCACGAGTGGATACGAGTCGTTTAGCCAGACGTCAAGAGTATCGCTAATACAACCATAGCCTTTCTGACGCCAATCTAAAGTAAATCAAGCACCCTGTGTATTAGTGGTTAAGTTAGTAAATAAACTACTGTTAAGCTTTATGCGGTGTTTTCGTTGAACCACTTCTGAATACTGCCAACATTACTCAAGCCTTCAGCTCTAAGTGTCTTCAACACCGAGTTGCCTAATTCACTAAACTATAAATGTGATGAGGACCCTAGGAGTCCCTTAAAGTATTAAATCATTGAGGAGATTCCAATGATCAACGTGGAGCAGTACCAGGTGAGGCTAGTCTGAGAAGAGACCCTCAAGGACTCTTACTCGACCTTGCTCCCAGGCCCTGTACGGTTGCTCTCGTATTTTCTATTCTGCTAATTCTGACAGTTTCGTGAAGCGTCTGTCACATGTACATTGGCGACGTACGCATTGCAGTCATGAAAGCAAAAAAGAAAACCCCCACATCTGGCGCCCAACGTGATTGGCTTAGTTGGAACCTATGAGCTAGATTGTACAGTAAAATTTCGCACTTAAATTTTCCCTGAAAATTCAAAAGCGACAAGCAGTATTCAGAGGATGTTTAACGCCCTGTTAAGTACACACACCACCACCACTATGTCTGAATGTGTAGAGTACAAACAGCGCTACCTGCATCTTCACCAGGCCTTGACCGCTCGTAGACCTGATGACTATGACACTCTTCCTGAGCTAGAGTGTAAGGAACGAGTGGAACAGCACAGGAGGGCTGTGGAAGAGGTGATGCTTCAAGTACACATGCAGGGTAGTACTGAGGTGGCGTGCACGAGTCTCATCACACTGGATGAGGCTATCGGTGGTGAGACCCTGGTGAGAGATTACACAGTGGGAGAGACCCCAGTGAGAGACAACTTGGAGGTAGAGACCCCAGTGGGTGACGTCACTGAGAATGATGTCACTAGAATCACGCGCGCTGCGGAAGAAAACGGAGTCACGCGGGAATCTAGCCCTTTAAATGCGTCGTTGGGGGGATTCTATGGGGACGAATCTCGGCCCAAAAGGTCCTTGTGGACGACACCAATTCAAAGAGTAGGTATTACAGGCTCGCATTTATTTACCTTAGAGGAATACCGTAACCAGGTTAGGGAGTTGGGATTCGAAGGGAATAAAGAGCAGAGCAAGCTATGAAACTCTGGACTCATCAGCAGGACAGAGAAAGTAAACTCTGGACTGAGTAGCAAGAGAGAGGAAACAAACGCTGGACTGATCAGCAGAACAGAGAAAGTACTGAACGCATAGCTTGCAATAAGTTGCAAGCAAGGCAGGATGACCAGACAAGTGGTCGTTCAACAGAGACTAACGTTGAACAAGGTAAGACTGTCAAACTACCTAAACTAGCTAACTTTGATGAAAGGGACAACTCGATGGATGCATACATCAAACGTTTCGAAGGTCACGCCGCTGATTGCGGGTGGGAAAGATCAAAATGGGCACTCGCTCTTAGTGCATTGTTAAAGGGTAGGGCACTAACTATCTACCACAGTCTGGGTCCGCACCAGCGCGGAGATTATGAGGCATTGACAACAGCGCTGCTGAACGGTTTTGGCATCACTGCAGAACGAATGCTAGAGAATTTCCGTAGGACTCAATTGCAAAAAGAGGAGACATATGTGTTAATGTTACAGCGGTTAGAATCGAGTCTAAACCGTTACTGTGAACTCATGGAGACTGCTCCTGGGAGCATGGAGCTCTGTCAACTGATGATTCGTGAACAGTCCTTAGAAGCATGTGAATCGTCTCTGCGTGTCAAGCTCAAAGAGCAAGAAATTGTGTCAAATTTGTCTATGGCCAAGCAAGCTGATCTGTGGGCTGGGGCCAGGAGACAGGTGAAAGGGGTGAAGCCGCACGAGAAGCATCATGCTACAGGTATTGGCGAAGGAGCTAAGCCTAAAACTGGTGTGTCGGGGGAGCAGGGAAACTCCTCCAACAAGCATGTGCACAAGTGCTACAACTGTGCTAAGCCAGGTCATCGTGCAACTGATTGCAAGGTAAAACCGAAATCAGGTTACATAGCAGGTGTGAGCTCAAGTGGTAAGAATCATCCCAACGTCGGAAAGGATCCACTAGCTTGGGCCCTTGAGGTAGTGGACGGAAATGATAACGGAAAATTGGCGAAAATCTTCCGTGACAAAGGCGCCACTACTCACATGGTAAGAAAGAGCCTAGTAAAGCCAGGATCTGAGACAGGTAGACATATTTATGTCAAATTCCCAAATGGCTATGCTAAAGAGATGGTGGAGGTGTATGTGTGGGTCGACACACCTTACATCAAAGGTAAAATCCGCGCCGTTCAACAGGAACGTGCTATATATGGATTATTATTGGGGAATGTACCGGGAGTCTCTGATTGCCCTAGTCCACCCTCGAAGAAAACGGGGGGAGCGTGAGGACGCTGCCTCAGCTGTGTGCAGCCGCCCTCAGTCAGCTGATGCCAATGGTGACTCGCCTGGGGTTTGACGTCACAGGGAGTGACCACACCCTCACCCAATATTCTTATTGAAGAATAAGGGAGAGAAGGCAAGCTGTGAAGTAATGGAGAAAGAAGCAAAGCCTCTGGTTGAAGCGACAGCAATTCCATTAACAGGTAACTCGCTCGTGGCAGCTGTCACTACGAGGTCAGACAGCAACAAGCCGACTCGCCCAGAAAAACCTTTGAAATTACGAGACATTCAAGGGGTGTCTACAAAAGTGAAACAATCAAAAGAACGCAACATGCTCAAACGCTACGAGGACCCTCCTGTAGATGAATCCACAAAGCCGAAGAAGCATGTAAGACATAAGAACAGGAGAGGACCACGGGCCTCGACATCGACAGAGCCGATCGACAACCCACTGCTCTCAGCAGTAGGTGCTGACTGGTTGAGTAGGTCAGGGGTGATTAACGAGATGTCGAGCGAGGGAGACATGAGCGAGGAAATGCAACGCGCATCACCGGACACTGGTTCCCAGTGTGTCTCTGATGTTTCAGGCATGACACAGGTGGAGAGAGGCAGTGGACAGACTAGCGCCACTCAGGGTTTCGAGGCATTGAGCCGACCCAGACCTGGAGCTACGTCCGACCAAAGTGCCTGCTCAAAACCTGAAAAGATAGCCACATGTGACCCGGTGACTGAAGAAATTCCTCACTTAACAGAAGAGAGTAGTCTAGATGAGGACCCACCTCGCCTAGCAGTATAGAAAACGGGGTCCGCTCGACCTGGCCGCACCATGTGCACTCAGTACGTGCACGTGCGTCAGCGGTGTGAGGTCTGAACGAGCACCACGTTGTGGGGCTTGGTCTTTGTTGGGGGGTGATGTCAAAGAATGGTTTCTCAAGATTCTCCCACAGCTGACTGGAATGGCTCATTGCAGTGCACAATGCACTGAACTTCGTGCACAAGGCCCTATCTCTTAATCCTGCATAGTGACCTGGCATGTTGGATATCTCCAGAATGCCCACTTAACCAGGAACACTTTTATAATATGGAGGCCGCTGTATGTCCAGGCAGGAAGTAGATACAGGGAGTTAAGCATACTTGCCACCAAGGGTCAGTGATTACATTGGCCGGTGTGGAGCGTGAGAGAGAGGGAAGACTCCAGCGACCATCTGACCTCAGGGGTCAACCGGCGCAATGGAGAATAACAGCTATGACGTGGTCGTGATGTGTTCATGACGCACCTCTCCTACTGCTCATCGAACGAGCTAATATGATTGGTTCCCACCCATTTGCTGCAATGCTATTGGTCAAATTGTAACTCTTTTTGTGTTGTGTGCCACGAGATGCCCGAATGGTGAAACCATTCAAGTGAGGGAACCGGTGCACAGAGGACGTGTTCTGTTCTGTCTATTTGGCCAATAGGCTCAACACCATCCATTCCTCACTGTCAAGTTAAACTCAGCGTCTTTTCGATATACCAACACTCGGCCGGAATCGCGACTGTGACTATATTGTTCAGAAGCCTAGTAGTGACAAATCACCAGAGCGAAACAGACTGGTATCAGGTAACCCCTGGTGACAAAGATCGTGTGAGTGAATTAGAGTGAACTAAGGCAGTGCCGCCGCCTAAGTAATCTGTGTGTGACTTTACCACAGTGTACCTGTACCACAGTGTACAGTGTAGTGCATGGTACCATATAACCTTGCAGCCGCCAGCTGCCGCCACCCTCACTGTACCACGTGACGTCCCCGAGATTATCTTGAGATGATTTCGGGGCTTTTTTTTTTTTTTAGTGTCCGTGCGGCCCGGTCCACGACCAGGCCTCCACCCCCAGGAAGCAGCCCGTGACAGCTGACTAACACCCAGGTACCTATTTTACTGCTAGGTAACAGGGGCATAGGGTGAAAGAAACTCTGCCCATTGTTTCTCGCCGGCGCTTGGGATCGAACCCAGGACCACAGGATCACAAGTCCAGCGTGCTGTCCGCTCGGCCGACCGGCTCCCTCTTACTCACCACCCTTACTCACCGCCAGTGCCAAGTGTGTGTGTGCGTGTGTCTGTCTGTTAAACATACAGCACGCCCTCCTGCCCCGTGTCAAGTACGGTTTGTGGGAAAACCTGTCGTCAATGGTCTCACTTAAGAACGAGGAAACCAGCTATCAGGCCACCTACGAGTGCTTGCGTAAATGTGCCTGAGTGAGTGAGTGAATAAGAGAGGTACCTTATCTGTAAGTACAAGATCTTCTCATTGTTTTATTGTGTTTGTGTTGATCTGAGGTATCAACCACAGTTCTCACCTACTCATACCTGTCACAGGTTATAGGTGAATCGACGGTGTATGCGTGGTTATCTGTGTGGTATTACTGCATTTCACTCGTCTGTGAATGTGAGCTTCATATACACCACACTTTTAGTATTGTGTGATTATTATTGTGCATGTTATTGCCAGTCCCATTGACAGTGCCATTGTGTCTATTGCATATCATCATTACCGAGTATCCGGTTGGAACTCTTGTGATCCCTTTGCATACCGGCAGTTAGGTTGCCGTGTTAATGATTGGCTGTCAACTGTGTTAAGTTAGGTGTTTCTCCACGAGTGGATCCGAGTCGTTTAGCCAGACGTCAAGAGTCTCACTAATGCAACCATATCCTTTCTGACGCCAATCTAAAGTAAATCAAGCACCCTTTGTATTAGCGGTAAGTTAGTAAATAAACTACTGTTAAGCTTTATGCGGTGTTTCCGTTGAACCACTTCTGAATACTGCCAGTATTACTCAAGCTTTCAGCTCAAGGTGTCTTCAACACCGAGTTGCCTATATTCACTAATCTATAAACGTGATGAGGACCCTAGGAGTCCCTTAAAGTGTTAATTCATTGAGGAGATTCCAACGATCAACGTGGAGCAGGACCAGGTGAGGCTAGTCTGAGAAGAGACCCTCAAGGACTCTAACTCGACCTTGCTCCCAGGTCCTGTACGGTTGCTCTCGTATTTTCTATTCTGCTAATTCCGACAGTTTCGTGAAGCATCTGTCACATGTACATTGGTGACGTACGCATTGCAGTCGTGAAAGCAAAAAAAGAAAACCCCCACAGGTGCGGAGTCTTGAGGTGGGTAGAATATAGTTGTGCATTAAGTGGCTGTTGATTGCTAGTGTTGACTTCTTGATGAGTAGTGCCTCGCAGATATCAAGCCGCCTGCTATCGCTGTATCTATCGATGATTTCTGTGTTTTTTGTTAAGACTTTTCTGGTGATGGTCTGGTTGTGGGAAGAGATTATATGTTCCTTAATGGAGCCCTGTTGCTTATGCATCGTTAATCGCCTGGAAAGAGATGTTGTTGTCTTGCCTATATACTGAGTTCTTTGAGGCTTACAGTCCCCAAGTGGGCATTTGAAGGCATAGATGACATTGGTCTCTTTTAAAGCGTTCTGCTTTGTGTCTGGAGAGTTTCTCATGAGTAGGCTGGCCGTTTTTTTGGTTTTATAGTAAATCGTCAATTGTATCTTCTGATTTTTGTCTGTAGGGATAACGTTTCTATTAACAATATCTTTCAGGACCCTTTCCTCCATTTTATGAGCTGTGGAAAAGAAGTTCCTGTAAAATAGTCTAATAGGGGGTACAGGTGTTGTGTTAGTTGTCTCTTCAGAGGTTGCATGGCGTTTCACCTTCCTTCTTATGATGTATTCAATGAAACCATTGGAGAAGCCGTTGTTGACTAGGACCTGCCTTACCCTACAGAGTTCTTCATCGACTTGCTTCCATCCTGAGCTGTGGCTGAGAGCACGGTTGACATAAGCGTTAACACCACTCCTCTTGTACCTGTCTGGGCAGTCACTGTTGGCATTGAGGAAAATTTCTATGTTTGTTTCCTTAGTGTAGACTGCAGTGTGGAAACCTCTGCTCCTTTCCATGACTGTTACATCAAGAAAGGGTAGCTTTCTAGATGTAACTATACACAGCCCTCATTAGTGGATACGACCGACGATGAGTGTGAACATGCTGGTTACACGAGGGCTAGGCCCAGCATCTCGCCCATGCCTTCTCACCCTCACTTCGTGCCAGACAACACAGTTCATGTGATACCTTGCAAGATATTGATGTTTTGGTCGACGAGTCCGAGGAAGGTGAATCATTTTCCGGTTTTAGTGACGTAGAATCGGAAAATAGTTTCGGTGCCACTAGTGCCAGTGGTGTTGCCAATTGACATTTTATCGCGTCAGCAGCATCTGGCCCAGCCATGCGGCACTGCACCGACCACATGGGGACGCTTATGAACAAAGACCCTCAACATCAACTAGTTTTCCGTCACCGTCCCTGACCGCCCCTACTGTTCCTAGACCAGCTTCAGCTCCTGGTCCACGGTTTCCTCGCCGTGGTGCCGCTATTGCCTCTCGGAAAGACACCAGGTGTTTTTGTGTGGAGTGATGGGACAGATTTTGTTCCACAAATTTGTCTTTGGTAATTCAGATGTTGGGATTACAGACCTTTTTCCTGATAAAGGTCCTGATATGTTTGAAATGGACAACTTTACCGCATATTTCGATGAGCCGCTCATGGAATATATTGTTCAGGGAACAAACAAATATGCGGCTGATCGCATTCATGAGGAGGAGTTATCCGATTATTCACGTTTACAGCGATGGAAAGATACAACTGTGGGTGAAATGTATGTGTTTTTGGCACTGTGTATGTTGATGAAACATTGTGTCAAACACGTACTCGACCATTATTGGAGCAAAGACCATACTGTTCCATCACCTATGTTTGGCAAATATATGTCTCGAGACCGATATGCGATAATCCTCAAGTGTCTTCATTTTGCAAATGATGAAGACCAGAATGATGATGATAGACTTTGGAAGGTAAGGCACGTACTGAATGAACTAATTGGAAAGTACAGGGATTTCTACGTACCAGCTCAAAAGCTGGTGACTGACGAATCCCTTGTGCTTTTCAAAGGACGTCTTGCCTTCAAGTAGTATATTCCTCCAAATGCCACCGATTTTTATTGAAATTCTTTGTACTCTGTGATTGTTAAACAGGAATTATGTTACACATGATAATGTATACGCGTACTAATGTAGACATTCCTGCTAATGACGAACATGGCTTCTCAGGTAGTGTGGTGAAGTCACTGCTTGCACCATATCTGAACAAGGGCCACATATTGTACACAGATAACTATTATACCAGTCCCTTGCTAACTAGGTTCTTGATTGATAATAGAACTGGAGTGTGTGGCACAGTGAAGGCAAAACGAAGGGCAATGCCAGTGTTTCACACTGCTATGTAGGTTGGTGATTGCGAGCAACGAAAAACCGGTGCAAGGCTTTCAATGCGGTGGAAAGAGAGGCGTGAAGTGAACATGTTGACCACCATTCACGATGGTACAATGTTGGAGAGTGGCAAGGTGAACAGAACAACAAAACAAATAATCTATAACCCAGATTGTGTCTTGGACTATAATATCAACATGCGTTTGGTGGATAAATGTGATATGATGGTGGGGCAGTGGAGAGTGTACGGAACACAGTGAAGTGGACCAAGAAATTTTTTTTTTACTTCGTTGACGTAACAATGCTGAATAGGTGCAATATGTATCATGTCAAAACAGGTGGTAAACCAAATTTCCGTGCGTTCAGTTTTACTGTAGTGACACAATTACTAGAGAAGTTTGGCAAAGCAATTCCTGGCATACAGAGGCCCATTCTGAACCCAGTATTGCACCATGCTCCCACACCTACGCTCGCTTTCAAGGATGCCCTTTTCACACAAAATCTAAGGTATTTACCACCAACTGGAAAGTGTGCAGTAGGCCAGCGTGAGTGCATTGTATGGAAGACAACAACCAAGAGGAAACAGAAACGAAAAATGGTGATGACTTGGTGCACAGCGTGTCAGGTCCCTCTGTGCTATGTCAAATGTTTTGCTGAGTATCACAGTCTTGATGACTTCTAAATGTTCAAGACTGGTGCAAAAACTTGTAAATACAGAATAAGTTAGTGTAAATAATGCAAATAAATCATAAGAAATTGTATATCTTACTGAAAAATAAAACATTTTTGTGCAAATACTTGTGACACGGATATGCAGATATAATATACATTGACAACAGTTGTATGATAATAAATCATCAAGTGAAAACATATTGAACCACACCAGTGAAAAAATAGATGTAAAATACGCCATAGATACTGTAAATAATACCGCAAAAATAAATTCGTTGCAACTCGGGCTCCTTCTCCTAAAGAGATTAAAAAGAATAAATTTTTGATTTTTTTTTGTTGCGCCTGTGAGTGTTGAAGCCATTATGACCCCTAGCGACCGAAGGGTTAAATTTAGTTTTATGCTTGACGAGATATGGACTCCATGCTGGAGCTGCATACTCCAGGACTGATCTGACATACGTGGTATACAAGGTTCTGAATGATTCTTTACACAAGTTTCTAAAGACCGTTCTTATGTTAGCCATCCTGGCATATGCCACTGATGCTATACTCTTGATATGGGCTTGGGGGGGACAGGTCTGGTGTGATATCAACCCCCAGGTCTTTCTCTCTCTGTTTCCAGAAGAATTTCATCTCCCAAATGGTACCCTGTATCTGGCCTGCTGCTCCCTACATTTATCTTCATTACATTGCATTTGCTTGGGATAAACTCTAATAACCATTTTTTGGACCATTCCTTCAGTTTGACCAGGTCTTCTTGAAGCCTTATGCTGTCCTCCTCTGTCTTAATCCTTCTCACAATTTTGGTATCATCAGCAAACATTGAGAGGAATGACTCTATACCTTCTGGAAGATCATTTACATATGTTGGAAAAAGGATAGGTCCGAGTTCAGAACCCTGTGGGACTCCGCTTGTGACTTCATGCCAATCTGAGTTTTTACCCCTCAAAGTAACTCTTTGCTTTCTATTGCTTAGGTACTCCCTTATCTACTAGATCACCATACCAATTACTCTTGCCTGTTTCTCCAACTTATGCACCAGCCTCTTATGGAGTACTGTGTCAAAGGCTCTGCCCAACCTTCCCTTTCTTGCTTAATCTTTGTCACCTGATTGTAGAATTCTATTAAACTAGTGAGGCAAGATGTACCATCACTGAACCCATGTTTGTGGTGTGTCAGGAAACCCTTCTCTCCAGATGTGCTACTAGGTTTTTTATCATGATCTTCTCCTTCACCTTGCATGGTATACAAGTTAAAGACACTGGCCTGTAGTTCAGTGTCTCTTCCCTGTAGTTCAGTGTCTCTTGCCTGTCACCCTCTTTGCATATTGGGACTACATTAGCCATCTTCCATGTAACTGGTAAGTCTCCCGTCTCCAGTTACTTACTATACACCATGGAGAGTGGCAAGCAAAGTATGTCTGCACACTCTTTCATTACCCATGGAGAGATTTCATCCGGATTAACAGCCTTTCTCACTTCCAGATCCAGCAGAAGCCTCTTAACCTCATCTCTGGTAATTTTGAATTCTTCCAAGGCCGCCTGGTTTACTGACTTCTCTCCTAGCTCAAGGGTTTCACCTCGTTCTATTGTGAACGAGGAATCCTGGAATCTCCTGGAATCTCTTGTTGAGTTCTTCACACACCTCTTTGTCATTCTCTGTGTACCTGTCCGCACCCATTTTAAGTTTCATCACCTGTTCTTTCACTGTTGTTTTCCTCTTGATGTGGCTGTGGAGCAGTTTTGGTTCGGTCTTGGCTTTATTTGCTATATCATTTTCATACAGTCTCACTGCTTCTCTTCTCACACTGACATACTCATTGCTGGCTCTCTGGTATCTCTGTTTTCTGCTGTTCTGTTATTTTGGAAGTTCCTCTACGCCCTTTTGTCCATTTCCTTTGCTTCCATACATGCCCTATGGATTCTTTTGTTTTTCGTTTTGTTTTTCTTTTTTGGCCGGAATAATCCTGTTCAGTACCTCCTGACACTTTTGGGTGACATAGTCCATCATGTCTTGTACGGTCTTAGTTCTGTGTCCCGTGGTGTTTTTCTAAGGAATTTTCTCATCTCATAATTTCTCTATCAATATGCAAGCCCCTTACTTTCTATTTTTTTTTTAGATTACGCCTATCTCTACCAGGTACTCAAATATCAGTACACTGTGATCACTCATTCCCAAGGGAATGAGTGATCTCATTCTAGCTTAACTTCTCTTATATCCGACTCATTCAGGGTGAATATCAGATCAAGCATTGCTAGATCGTCTTCTCTCATTTCTGTCGGTCCCTTGATGTATTGGCTTAGAAAGCTTCTTGTTGCCACTTCCAGCAGCTTAGCTCTCCTTGTGTCTGGTCCTCCATGTGGGTCTCTGTTCTCTCAATATATCTTCCTGCAGTTAAAGTCTCCCATGATTAGCAGTCTGGATCTTTTCCTGCTAGCAACAGAAGCTGCTCTCTCTATTGTATTAATGGCACCCATGTTGTTTCAATCATATTCTTGTCTGGGTCCTTTGTCATTTATTGGAGGGTTATATATGACTACGACCATAAGTTTTGTCCCCCAATTGCTATGGTATCTGTTAAGTAGTCACTGAAAACCTCACAGCCCTGGATAACCATCTTTTCAAAACTTGTCTTTTCTTATCAGCAGAGCTACTCCACCTCCACCTTTTCCTTCCCTCTCCTTCCTAACAACAAAGAATTCCTGCAGAAACAATATGCATTTGTTATGGGTATTGTTAGCTTTGTTTCTGTGAGTGCTATTATGTCTGAGTTTTCATTTTGTACCCATTCTCCAAGTTCATTGGTTTTATTTGTAATCCCATCGATGTTTGTATGCATTGCATTGAAGCTCACTTTCTCCTGTCCATTCTTGTTTCCTCTTCTTAGTGGTCTTTCTGCTGATGGAAGAAGTCGTTCCAGAGGTGTGGAGATTTGTGAGATGGTTAACAGGGCCTCAGAGGCTTCTGGGGTGTGGGGGGGTTATGGGAATGGGGGGGGGCTGAGAGAATATGGGGTGAGAGGGAAGGGGGGGCCAAGGAATGTATAAGGTAAGGGGAAGGGGGGGATAGGAAGGATATGGGGTAAAGGAGAAAGGGGACAGGGGGGGGTATAGGTTTAAAGGGGAGGGAGGGTTAAATGAGCATTTGAAAGGGAACAGGCAGGGTTCAGGGTAAGGATGGTTTCTATGGAGAGGAGGGTTGGGGTGTTGTCCTCTCCTCTTGGGTTACTGGGGTATTGGTTGGAAGTTCCCCATTCCCCTCCGGGACTGTTGTAATTGGATTTATGGTTCCTTGGTTTTCTCCTCTCTCCCTGCACTTCTTCATTGCGTTTGCTGCCATTGCTTTCTCTTCCCTTGTCATGTCCCTCTGAAGAATACCTTCTTGTATCCTTTCACATTTACCAGTTGGCTCTTCCTTGTTAGAATCTCCTCCTTCATGGTCTCGTTTGTAAAAACTATCTTTATCAGGTGATCTCTGTCCTTGTTGTACCAGCCTAGCCTGAAAAACATTCTCTATGCTTTGTCCAGCCCCTTCCATCTGTAACCCCTTTAGGATCTCTCTCACTGCCACACTGTTCTAATCTTTCCCCCTCTGTCTTACTGGCGCCTTCTTGTTCTTTAATGCCCACTGCTACCACTGATCTTTTCCTCTCCAGCAGCTGACTAGTGCACTTTGCTGCTTTCTGGGAGGTAGCTGCTTTCATGGTTTCTTCCTTCACTGTCGACATTGCTTCTGAATTCCTAAGCATTTTTGCAAACGTTGCATGTACGGTGGCAGTCCCTTCCATTGATACATTTCCATCTTCTCTTGGTATGATTACCTGATGCTGAGCCTGAGTAGGGTTCTCTTTGAGTCTTCTTATCTCCTCCTTTCCTGCAATCAGCTCGCTTTATAGTTTGCTTATTGCATTCCTCAATTCATGCATCTTCCTTCTTATGCCCGACAGACCACTGGAACATTATCTAACACAGTTCACAGTTACAACCCATTAAGATTTGAACTTAGATTCAACAGAGCAGAAGAAGTTGTTAAACACATATGGCAAAATCTTACTGAAGCGACCATACGAGTAATAAATACTCATACTCCGCCCAAGTAAAACAGAAACAAACAACACTTAGTGGCCAGCCAGAGGCTTAGGGCCCGCCCAGTGGGCCAGCCAGAGGCTTAGGGCCCGCGCAGGAATATCCCTGCAAAAAATAAAATAATCTTCCTTCTGATATCCTCCCAAGGCGAGCACAACTTTTATTGGGTCACTCTGACTTTTCCCTGTATCATTGGTGCATCTTCTGGCCATGTTTGTTCCTTTTCCTATGTGGTGATTGGGTTAGTCAGGGAGGGGCAAAGAGAGAGAGAAAGAGAGAGAGAGAGACAGAGAGAGAGAGAGAGAGAGAGAGAGAGAGAGAGAGAGAGAGAGAGAGAGAGAGAGAGAGAGAGAGTGTGTGTGTACTTACCTAGTTGTGCTTGAGGGGGTTGAGCTCTGGCTCTTAGGTCCAACCTCTCAACTGTCAATCAACTGGTGTACAGGTTCCTGAGCCTACTGGGCTCTATCATTTCTACATTTGAAACTGTGTATGGAGTCAGCCTCCACCACATCACTTCCTAATGCATTCCATTTGTCTACTACTCTGACACTGAAAAAAAAATTCTATTGTCTCTATGCCTCATTTGGCACTCAATTTCGACCTGTGTCCCTTAGGGCATGTGTCCCTTGTGTTAAATAGTCTGTATTTCTCTACCCCTATCAATTCCTCAGAGAATCTTGTACGTGGTGATCATGTCCCCCCTAACACTTTTCTCTTACAGTGACGTGAGGTTTAATTCCTGTAGTCTCTCCTCGTAGCTCATACCCCTCAGTTTGGGTACTAGTTTAGAGGCAAACCTTTGAACCTTTTCCAGTTTAATCTTATGCTTGACTAAATATGCACTCCATGCTGGAGTCGCACACTCCAGGATTGGTCTGATATATGTGGTATACAATGTTCTGAATAAATCCTTACACAAGTTTCTAATGGCCGTTCTTATGTTAGCCAACCTGGCATATGCCGCTGATGTTAAAGGGTGTGTGTGCACTTATTTGTACTCACCTATTTGTGCTTGAGGGAGTTAAGCTCTTGCTCTTTGGTCCCACCTCTCAACCATCAATCAGCTGATGTACAGATTCCTGAGCCTACTTTGCTCTATCATATCTACATTTGAAACTGTGTATGAAGTCAGCCTCCTTCACATCACTGCCTAATGCATTCCACCTGTTAACTACTCCGACACTGAAAAAGTTTTTTCTAATGTCCCTGTGGCTCATTTGGGTACTCAGTGTCCACCTGTGTCGCCATGTTCGCATACCACCTGTGTTAAACAGTTTATCCTTATCTACCCCTGTCATTTCCCCTGAGACTTTTGTATGTAGTGATCATGTCTCCCCTTAGTTTTCTGTCTTCCAGTGTCGTGAGGTGCATTTCCCGCAGCCTTTCCTCATAACTCATGCCTCTTAGTTCTGTGACTAGCGTAGTGGCATGCCTCTGAACTTTTTCCAGTTTCGTCTTCTGCTTGATGTACCACACACACACACACACGTAGCGTAGCGACGGTAGGAGACACACGCGATTAGCGAGGTCCGCGGAAATTCGTCAATTTCTCGGGACATTGAAGGATTATTGAGGCTAGATCATAGTATTTGGCCTCTCGCAGTGTGTAGCTAGCAGGGTGCTACATAGCATAGTCATATCGCTAGCGATTGTGCGAAGAAATCAAAAGTGGAGCTAGTGGAACACCAGTGCATAGTGTGGAGGACAGCGTATGGCGACCTGACCTGACCGGCAGCTGGGTCGACCCGCCGTGGAACTGGTGATTGTGTTTGTTGGGTGGTGATTGTGATCAGTGATACAGTAAATTAGTGGACCGCAACACAACGATACAGTGACTGACTCCAGAGTATTGTGTAGATAGAAGAACACCTTAGTGAATCACCTAGTGGAAGGCGACGACGGAGCATCATCATCGACCATATGTCATCACTCATCTAGTTGTGTGAGCGGGAAACAATCTGGTAGGTAGCCGCCTTTCTAGTCAATTAATCAGGTGTACAGTGTGAGGTAAAATAGTATCAAATTCTTGTTCAGGATAGTATATATCTTTAAAATCTCAGCGTGGCTCATTGGGTAGAAGTTACCGCTTACGGAACTAGGGACACTCACGCACGCACGTGCACACGCACCCCACACCCCACACACACGCGCCCCCGATTAACACATTTCGTGGAAAAAGGATAAACCTTCCATAATCCACCCTCACTCTACCTGCCGTAAGCTGACCTCACNGCTGGGTGTTACACAGGTAGGCTGGGTGTTACACAGGTAGGCTGGGTGTTACACAGGTAGGCTGGGTTTACACAGGTAGGCTGGGTGTTACACAGGTAGGCTGGGTGTTACACAGGTAGGCTGGGTGTTACACAGGTAGGCTGGGTGTTACACAGGTAGGCTGGGTGTTACACAGGTAGGCTGGGTGTTACACAGGTAGGCTGGGTGTTACACAGGTAGGCTGGGTGTTACACAGGTAGGCTGGGTGTTACACAGGTAGCTGGGTGTTACACAGGTAGGCTGGGGTGTTACACAGGTAGGCTGGGTGTTACACAGGTAGGCTGGGTGTTACACAGGTAGGCTGGGTGTTACACAGGTAGACTGGTGTTACACAGGTAGGCTGGGTGTTACACAGGTAGGCTGGTGTTACACAGTAGGCTGGATGCTTCACAGGTAGACTGAGTGTTATTCAGGTAGGCTGGGTGTTACAAAGGTAGTCTGGGTGCTACACGGGTAGGCTGGGGGTTACACAGGTAGGCTGGGTGTTACGCAAGTAGGCTGGGTGTTACACAGGTGAGCTAAGTGTTACACAGGTAAGCTAAGTATTACACAAATAGGCTGGATGTTACATGTGTATGCTGGGTGTTACACAGGTAGACTAGGAGTTGCACAAGTAGGCTGGGTGTTACACAGGTAGGCTGGGTGTTACACAGGTAGGCTGGGTGTTACACAGGTAGGCTGGGTGTTACACAGGTAGGCTGGGTGTTACACAGGTAGGCTGGGTGTTACACAGGTAGGCTGGGTGTTACACAGGTAGGCTGGGTGTTACACAGGTAGGCTGGGTGTTACACAGGTAGGCTGGGTGTTACACAGGTAGGCTGGGTGTTACACAGGTAGGCTGGGTGTTACACAGGTAGGCTGGGTGTTACACAGGTAGGCTGGGTGTTACACAGGTAGACTAGGAGTTGCACAAGTAGGCTGGGTGTTACACAGGTAGGCTGGGTGTTACACAGGCAGGCTGGGTGTTACACAGGTAGACTAGGAGTTGCACAAGTAGGCTGGGTGTTACACAGGCAGGCTGGGTGTTACACAGGTAGGCTGGGTGTTACACAGGTAGGCTGGGTGTTACACAGGTAGGCTGGGTGTTACACAGGTAGGCTGGGTGTTACACAGGTAGGCTGGGTGTTACACAGGTAGGCTGGGTGTTACACAGGTAGGCTGGGTGTTACACAGGTAGGCTGGGTGTTACACAGGTAGGCTGGGTGTTACACAGGTAGGCTGGGTGTTACACAGGTAGGCTGGGTGTTACACAGGTAGGCTGGGTGTTACACAGGTAGGCTGGGTGTTACACAGGTAGGCTGGGTGTTACACAGGTAGGCTGGGTGTTACACAGGTAACTGGGTGTTACACAGGTAGGCTGGGTGTTACACAGGTAGACTGGGTGTTACACAGGTAGGCTGGGTGTTACACAGGTAGACTGGGTGTTACACAGGTAGGCTGGGTGTTACACAGGTAGGCTGGGTGTTACACAGGTAGGCTGGGTGTTACACAGGTAGGCTGGGTGTTACACAGGTAGGCTGGGTGTTACACAGGTAGGCTGGGTGTTACACAGGTAGGCTGGGTGTTACACAGGTAAACTGGGTGTTACACAGGTAGGCTGGGTGTTACACAGGTAGGCTGGGTGTTACACAGGTAGGCTGGGTGTTACACAGGTAGGCTGGGTGTTACACAGGTAGGCTGGGTGTTACACAGGTAGGCTGGGTGTTACACAGGTAGGCTGGGTGTTACACAGGTAGGCTGGGTGTTACACAGGTAGGCTGGGTGTTACACAGGTAGGCTGGGTGTTACACAGGTAGGCTGGGTGTTACACAGGTAGGCTGGGTGTTACACAGGTAGGCTGGGTGTTACACAGGTAGACTGGGTGTTACACAGGTAGGCTGGGTGTTACACAGGTAGGCTGGGTGTTACACAGGTAGGCTGGGTGTTACACAGGTAGGCTGGGTGTTACACAGGTAGGCTGGGTGTTACACAGGTAGGCTGAGTGTTACACAGGTAGGCTGGGTGTTACACAGGTAGGCTGGTGTTACACAGGTAGGCTGGGTGTTACACAGGTAGGCTGGGTGTTACACAGGTAGGCTGAGTGTTACACAGGTAGGCTGAGTGTTACACAGGTAGGCTGAGTGTTACACAGGTAGGCTGGGTGTTACACAGGTAGGCTGAGTGTTACACAGGTAGGCTGGGTGTTACACAGGTAGGCTGGGTGTTACACAGGTAGGCTGGGTGTTACACAGGTAGGCTGGGTGTTACACAGGTAGGCTGGGTGTTACACAGGTAGGCTGGGTGTTACACAGGTAGGCTGGTGTTACACAGGTAGGCTGGTGTTACACAGGTAGGCTGGGTGTTACACAGGTAGGCTGGGTGTTACACAGGAAGGCTGGGTGTTACACAGGTAGGCTGGGTGTTACACAGGAAGGCTGGGTGTTACACAGGTAGGCTGGGTGTTACACAGGTAGGCTGGGTGTTACACAGGTAGGCTGGGTGTTACACAGGTAGGCTGGGTGTTACACTGGTAGGCTGGGTGCTACTCACGTTGGCCAGGTGTTACAAAGGTTGGCTGGATATTTCACAGGTAGACTGGGTGTTACATAGTTAGGCTTGGTATTAAACAGGTCGGCTGAGTGTTACTCAGGTAGGCAGTTTGTTACATAAGTAGACTGGGTGTTACATAAGTTGGCTGGGTGTTACATAAGTAGGCTGGTTGTTACATATGTATGCTGTGTGTTACACAGGTATACTAGGAGTTACACAGGTAGGCTGAGTGTTACACAGGTAGGCTGAGTGTTACACAGTTAGGCTGAGTGTTACACAGGTAGGCTGGGTGTTACACAGGTAGGCTGAGTGTTACACAGTTAGGCTCAGTGTTACACAGGTAGGCTGGGTGTTACACAGGTATGCTAAGAGTTACACAGGTAGGCTGGGTGTTACACAGGTAGACTCGGTATTAGACAGGTAGGCTGAGTGCTACACAGGTTACACAGAGCAAACAGGGATCAGTCCAACGGAGAGGAGAGACAATAACAAATATTAAATTAATGCGATGCTTAAAGGGGTAAAGATGGAGATGGCTGACCAGAATAATGAAATGGTTTTCAGGCTCAGACAATACAGCAAGGATAGAGACCAAGTGATAAAGGTGGTATTCACGAGCGAGAGAATATAAGAGGAATTGTTAGCAAGGAAGAGCGGACTAGCAAATTTATCAAAGTTCCAAAAAGTGTTCTAGCAGAGGGATATGACAAAGGACTAGAGAATGAAGGCAGCAGCTGCGAGGAGTGAGCGCAGGGAGAAAGAAAAGAATCAGGGAACCACAACCCCGAGCCCTACAATCCCAGAGGGGAGTGGGGAACCCTCCACAAGCAGTTCAACAGACTCAGTGAGAGAAGCACCACCCCCATCCTCCACCCAATAGATGTCCTACCTGCCCCAAACCCTAGTGCCCAAGGTGCCCACCTTGGGCACCTTGGAGGAGGAGCAACAAAAACTGAGAAAGGACAGAAGAGAGTCAGTTTTAGGGTGATGTACTCGAACATAGATGGGATTACAAGCTAGGCAAGTGAACTAAGGGTAAGAGCACAAGAAGTGAACCCAGATGTAATCGGACTCACAGAAACAAATCTTACAGGAATCATAACAAATGCGGTGCTTCCCCAGGACTACACTGTAATACAGAAAGAGAGGGAAGGAAGGGGAGGAGGTAGAGTGGCCCTACAAATGAGAAAGAAATAGAGTTTCAAGGAGATGGTTATCCCGGGCTGTGAGGGATTCAGAGACTACATAGCAGGCACCATAACAATGGGAGGACCAAAAGTGGTAGTAGCAGTGATATATAACCCTCCACCAAATGACAGAAGACCCAGTCAAGAGTATGACAACAACAACAACATGGCAGTTAACACTATACTTGAGAGGGCAGCCTCTGCTGCCTGTAGAAATACATCCTATCTGCTCATCATGAGGGAATTCAATCACGGAAGGATAGACTGGGAGAACAAGGAACTGCATGGAGGTGAAGATACATGGAGAAGCAAACTATTGGAGGTGGTGACAAGAAACTTTTTAAGGCAGCATGTCAGAGAACCCACAAGGATGAGAGGAAACGATGAACCAGCGAGACACGACTTAGTCTTCATTCTGAACGACTCCGACATAAGGGAAATAGGTTTCAAGGCCCCAGTAGGGATGAGCGACCACAGTGTACTGGTGTTTGAGTATCTGGTTGAAGAAGGGTTATTGAACTCGAGGAAGGGTACTGAAAACAAAAGGCTGGCATTCCGAAAGGGAAACTATGAGGAGAAAAGAAAATTCCTAACAGATATAACATGAGAAACAGAGCTCACGGGAAAAACGGCCCAAGACATGGCGGACTACATCACGCAGAAGTGTAAGGCAGTAGCAAACAAGTTTGTCCCAGTCCAAAAAAAGAAAACAATGAAATGAAGATAAGAAACCCATGGTTTAATCAGAGATGTAGGCTAGCTAAGCAGTAAAGTAAAAGGGCGTGGAGAAACTATAGGAATAACAGGACACTTAAGAACAGAGAAAGATACCAGAATGCCAGGAATGAATATGTCAGGATGAGAGGAGAGGCAGAAAGACAATACGAAAATGAAATCGCAAGCAAGGCAAAGAATCGACCTAAATTTCTGCAAAGCCACATTAGGAGAAAAACAACAGTAAAGGATTAGGTAAGGAAATTAAGGACAGGGGCAGAAGGATTCACTACAAACGACAAGGAAGTGTGCGAGGAATTGAATAAGAAATTCCAGGAGGTCTTCAATTTAGAGCAAGGAGAAATTCTAGAGATAAGAGAGGGAAGAGTTAACCAGGAACCACTAGAAGAGTTTGAGATTACCAGTGGGGAAGTAAGGAAACTTTTACTAGAGTTGGATGGGACAAAGGCAAGGCCCAGATAGAATCTCCCCTTGGATACTAAATGAAGGAGCAGAATCACTGTGCCTGCCACTACCCATAGTGTATAACAAATCACTGGCAAAAGGGGAACTGCTAAGAGTTTTGAAAGCGGCTAATGTAGTCCCGATATAAAAAAAAGGGGATAGACCAGGAGGCACCGGACCTCAGACCAGTGTCCCTAACTTGCATACCATGCAAGCTGATGGAGAAAATTGTGTAAAAAAAAGCTAATGGAACATCTAGAGCGAAAGAACTTTGTAACACAGCATCAACATGGGTTCAGGGATGGCAGGTCCTGCCTCACAGGGTTACTTGAATTCTACGACCAGGCAACAAAAATCAGGCAAGAAAGAGAGGGGTGGGCAGACTGCATGTTTTTGGATTGCCAGAAAGCCTTTGACACAGTACCCTACAAGAGGCTAATGAAAAAGGTGGAGATGCAGGCAGGAATGAAAGGAAAGGTACTCCATTGGATAAGGGAGTACCTAAGCAACAGAAGACAGTGAGCCACTGTGAGGGGTGAAGTCTCAGATTGGCGAGACGTCACCAGCGGAGTCCCGCAGGGGTCGATTCTTGGACCTATACTGTTTCTGATATATGTAAATGCAACCCGTTTTCGCAAATTCGTATAGTCAATATTGACTTATTAAATACGTGCATAGGTGACATACTAAACATAATAGTTTACCTTGAAAAGCTTCATAGAAAACACCGACCTTACCTAACCTTGTTAGTATGTTAAGATAAGCATCTTATAGCTTCGTAATTACAATTGTTACTTAACCTATTACAGGTATAGGTTAAGTAATAATTGTAATTACGAAGCAATAAGATGCTTATCTTAACATACTAACAAGGTTAGGTAAGGTCGGTGTTTTCTATGAAGCTTTTCAAGGTAAACTATTATGTTTAGTATGTCACCTATGCACGTATTTAATAAGTCAATATTGACTATACGAATTTGCGAGGATGGGTTGGTAAATGATCTCCCGGAGGGTATACCAGAATCTGTACACCAGTTGATTGACAGTTGAAATGCGGGACCAAAGAGCCAAAGCTCAACCCCCGCAAGCACAATTAGGTGAGGACAGGTAGGGTGGGTGTTACACAGGTAGGCTGGGTGTTACAGAGGTAGTTAATAAATTATTACTATAAGGTAAACTAAGTGACGGAAATATTGCCACATAAGAGAGGAGGCATCAGCACTAAACAACTTTGGACAGTGTGTACACATTCACCCTGTGTGTCACCCTACAGGTCTCATACAGTGTGTACACATTCACCCTGTGCCTCACCCTACAGGTCCCACACAGTGTACACATTCACCCTGTTCGTCTCCTTACAGGTGTCACACAGTGTGTACACATTCACCCTGTGCCTCACCCTACAGGTCCCACACAGTGTACACATTCACCCTGTTCGTCTCCTTACAGGTGTCACACAGTGTGTACACATTCACCCTGTGCCTCACCCTACAGGTCCCACACAGTGTACACATTCACCCTGTTCGTCTTCTTACAGGTCTCACACAGTGTGTACACATTCACCCTGTGCCTCACCCTACAGGTCCCCCACAATGTGTACACATTCACCCTGTGCCTCACCCTACAGGTCCCACACAGTGTGTACACATTCACCCTGTGTGTCTCCCAACAGGACCCACACAGTGTACACATTCACCCTGTGTCTCACCCTTAGATCCCACACAGTGTGTACACATTCACCCTGTGCCTCACCCTACAGGACCCACACAGTGTACACATTCACCCTGTGCCTCACCCTACAGGTCCCACACAGTGTACACACTCACCCTGTGCCTCACCCTACAGGTCCCACACAGTGTGTACACATTCACCCTGTGCCTCACCCTACAGATCCCACACAGTGTGTACACATTCACCCTGTGTGTCTCCTACAGGTCACACACAGTGTGTACACATTCACCCTGTGCCTCACCCTACAGGTCCCACACAGTGTGTACACATTCACCCTGTGCCTCACCCTACAGGTCACACAGTGTGTACACATTCACCCTGTGCCTCACCCTACAGGTCCCACACAGTGTACACATTCACCCTGTGCCTCACCCTACAGGTCCCACACAGTGTGTACACATTCACCCTGTGCCTCACCCTACAGGTCCCACACAGTGTGTACACATTCACCCTGTGCCTCACCCTACAGGTCCCACACAGTGTACACATTCACCCTGTGCCTCACCCTACAGGTCCCACACAGTGTGTACACATTCACCCTGTGCCTCACCCTACAGGTCCCACACAGTGTGTACACATTCACCCTGTGCCTCACCCTACAGGTCCCACACAGTGTGTACACATTCACCCTGTGCCTCACCCTACAGGTCCCACACAGTGTGTACACATTCACCCTGTGCCTCACCCTACAGGTCCCACACAGTGTACACATTCACCCTGTGCCTCACCCTACAGGTCCCACACAGTGTACACATTCATCCTGTGCCTCACCCTACAGGTCTCACACAGTGTACACATTCACCCTGTGCCTCACCCTACAGGTCCCACACAGTGTGTACACATTCACCCTGTGTGTGTCTCTACAGGTCCCACACAGTGTGTACACATTCACCCTGTGTGTGTCTCTACAGGTCCCACACAGTGTGTACACATTCACCCTGTGTGTGTCTCTACAGGTCCCACACAGTGTGTACACATTCACCCTATGTGTGTCTCTACAGGTCCCACACAGTGTACACATTCACCCTGTGCCTCACCCTACAGGTCCCACACAGTGTGCACATTCACCCTGTGCCTCACTCTACAGGTCCCACACAGTGTACACATTCACCCTGTTCGTCTCCTTACAGGTCTCATAGAGTGTGTACACATTCACCCTGTGCCTCACCCTACAGGTCCCACCCAGTGTGTACACATTCACCCTGTGCCTCACCCTACAGGTCCCACACAGTGTGTACACATTCACCCTGTGCCTCACCCTACAGGTCCCACACAGTGTGTATACATTCACCCTGTGCCTCACCCTACAGGTCCCACACAGTGTGTACACATTCACCCTGTGCCTCACCCTACAGGTCCCACACAGTGTGTACACATTCACCCTGTGCCTCACCCTACAGGTCCCACACAGTGTGTACACATTCACCCTGTGCCTCACCCTACAGGTCCCACACAGTGTACACATTCACCCTGTGCCTCACCCTACAGGTCCCACACAGTGTACACATTCACCCTGTGCCTCACCCTACAGGTCCCACACAGTGTACACATTCACCATGTGCCTCACCCTACAGGTCCCACAGTGTACACATTCACCCTGTTCGTCTCCTTACAGGTGTCACAGTGTGTACACATTCACCCTGTGCCTCACCCTACAAGTCCCACACAGTGTGTACACATTCACCCTGTGCCTCACCCTACAGGTCCCACACAGTGTGTACACATTCACCCTGTGCCTCACCCTACAGGTCCCACACAGTGTGTACACATTCACCCTGTGTGTCACCCTACAGGTCCCACACAGTGTGTACACGTTCACCCTGTGTGTCACCCTACAGGTCCCACACAGTGTGTACACATTCACCCTGTGCCTCACCCTACAGGTCCAACACAGTGTACACATTCACCTTGTGCCTCACCCTACAGGTCTCACACAGTGTGTACACATTCACCCTGTGTGTCACCCTACAGGTCCCACACAGTGTGTACACGTTCACCCTGTGTGTCACCCTACAGGTCCCACACAGTGTGTACACATTCACCCTGTGCCTCACCCTACAGGTCCAACACAGTGTACACATTCACCCTGTGCCTCACCCTACAGGTCCCACACAGTGTGTACACATTCACCCTGTGCCTCACCCTACAGGTCCCACACAGTGTACACATTCACCCTGTGCCTCACCCTACAGGTCCCACACAGTGTGTACACATTCACCCTGTGCCTCACCCTACAGGTCCCACACAGTGTGTACACATTCACCCTGTGCCTCACCCTACAGGTCCCACACAGTGTGTACACATTCACCCTGTGCCTCACCCTACAGGTCCCACACAGTGTGTACACATTCACCCTGTGCCTCACCCTACAGGTCCCACACAGTGTGTACACATTCACCCTGTGCCTCACCCTACAGGTCCCACACAATGTGTACACATTCACCCTGTGCCTCACCCTACAGGTCCCACACAGAGGCCAGCCTCACCATCAGTGACAGCCTGGACACCCGTCACCATCTTCCTCACGGTAAGACCCATTTATCACTGTTTATGGTCTCGAAAATATCTATTTAGGGTTACATTAAATGTGTTATTGTAAAACTGCAATAATTAAACCTTATATGAAATAACAGTCTTGAATAATATTTTGATCATATTATCAAAATAATAAGTAATAATAACATCAATATTAATTATATCAATAACAAATTTACCACTACTATTACTATTAATGCAACTACTACTACTACTTCTACAGCTACTACTACTATTAGTACTACTACTAATACTGATAATAATAATAATTACAAGAATAATAATGAGAAAAACGCACTGTGGCTGTGAGGCGACGCAAACCTTCGACTAAGACATTTCCAGTCACATACTCTACCACTGTACCATCATTGACTTGATAAAAGTCTTACAACCAGACTTCTACCGAAATCACAGGAAGTCTGGAAGTCCTGATGCCAGGGAGCGGGTGGCTGAGCGGACAGAACACTGGACGCATGATCCTGTGGTCCCGGGTTCGATCCCGGGCGCCGGAGAAAAACAATGGGCAGAGTTTCTTTCACCCTGATGCCCCTTTTACCTAGCAGTAAATAGGTACCTGGGAGTTAGTTAACTGTCACACGCTGCTTCCTGGGGGGTGGAGGCCTGGTCGAGGACCGGGCCGTGGGGACACTAAAGCCCCGAAATCATTTCATCTCAAGAAGTCCAAGTGTTTAAATAAGATCCCCCCCCCCCAAGAACTCGCGTGAAGGATAAAGTATTCAACACTGCCCCAACTTCAGATACACCGTAATTCTGATTAGTGTGTTGAACTACTTTGCCCTTCACCCGAGTGCTTGGGGGTCATTTGTAAACACCTGGACTGTCTTCAGGACTTCCAGACTTTCTGTGATTTCAGTAGAAGTCCGGTTGTAAGACTTTTAACAAGTCAGTGATGGTACAGTGATAGAATATGTGACTGGCAATGCCTTGGTTGAGGGTTCGCATCGCCTCACAGCCCCAGGGGGTTTTCTCATTGATGAATATCATGTTACTGTGATTTTCTGTGTGTAAATAAAGATAATAATAATAATATAGGATTAAAACCGACACTTATGTATTTGGGAAGTTTATGTAAAGAAATTACATCAAGTCTTTGGCACTCTCCTGAGTTCTTTGTCACGATCTGAGTGTGTAGTTAGGACGAGACTTACATCTCAACGTCTAATGAGGCTGCTACCGTTGTTGTTGTTGTTTTAGATTTAGCTACTCAGAAAGAAATGTCCATGTAGCTCGGGGTATAGTAAACCTGGAATTGAGTTGGGTTATTCACGATAACCTTGTTGCTGTGATATTTGGGTCAGAGTTTTAAATGGAAGTGGAGTGCCTTCCTTTCCACCCGTTTACTTTCGTCTCTGTTTAAAGCATTGGTTATAGTCTATTGTTTTAATATCTTGGTGGCGGATATATATATACTCAGTGTTTACAAGTGTGACCCATTCTTCAACTACTTTTCTAACCATTGTAGTCGCTGTGGATTTTGTATTTAACGCAGCTGCACTTGTTGGATGAATGTTAAGATTGATGCGCAGGGCTTCAGTTGCTTCACATTCCAGAAAGTAATGTAATAGTGGCACTTCTGCATCTGTTCCACAGATTTGGCATTCTTTAGACTTATTTGGCATTTATTCTAGACTTATTACCTCCCAGTAGCACTTGTAGCCACGTCTGAGTCTGTGTATGGTTCCTGCAATGTTTTTGGATAAGGCTGCTACCCTGTTGTTGTTGTTATTTTAGATTTAGCTACTCAGAACGAAATGTCCATGTAGCTCGGGCTATAGTGAGCCCGTAATTGAGTTCGGCTATTCGCGATAACCTTGTTACTGTGATATTTGGGCCAAAGTTTTAAATGGAGGTGAGGTTTCTTCCTTTTCTCCTGTTTGTTTTTTGCTTCTGTTTTAGCTCACTGTTGTTGTTGTTGTTATAGATTCAGCTACTTGGAACAAGTTCCAAGTAGCACGGGCTATGGTGAGCCCGTAACTTACCTGGCACAGGAGCTGGGCAAGAAGCACGGGCTATGGTTAGCCTCGTGGACAGGAGATGTCTCCCGTCTAGCGCACTGGTTTTAGTCATTTTTTATAACATTATCTTGGTGGGGGCTGCTACCATGGGTCCAATCCTCTTATCCTTCTTGACCTCCTGACCAGGTCACCTCTATTCCCGACTGTCGATGCACCTGCGGTAATGTCTTCTACAGAATTATGGTCATGTGTCCTTTCTGTAATGCTGATATTCTGAGAACTGGAGTTGTTATTAATAGATGTGTTCATCTGGATGTTATCTCTCGTAACCCTCTCCATACCCCAAGGAACACGGCTAACGGGACTCCTTACATTCATTCATTTCTTGAGATCTAATTTTAATTCACTTTTAATCATTTTCCTAATAAAGGAGGTCAGGTGAAGTGTAGATTGGTAATACAAGCAATCGACAGCGAATCATCATTTTCACGACCAAAAATCACATTTACTCAAAAACAAATCTACCCGTATTCATGCCCGTGCCACCTCCTGGGGGTCTTAATCTTTATCAATCAGTCATCATCACTACCACTTATGGGCTACTCATTCCCGTGCCACGTCTGGCTGTCTTAATCTTCATCAATCAATCAATCAATCATCATCAGTCTTACTCCAAGAGTGGTTCAGTACAGACACTTGAGAGATACCGCACATCTTCAACATTCACCAACAACAATGTAACATTCGACGTGTCCAGTTCCTTCCCTCAAAAGACACTTCAGCTTTGACAGAGAGCAGACAGACAGACTCCGGCCGCATCGAACTACCACGCTCGATGGACGCTAACCTCAAAACGCTCCAAACGTTTGGAGGTGACCTACTTGACCACAAGCCACACTGCATGGGGGGTAATGTGTCAAACCCCTGGTTTGGGCTCCGATTGGGAGCCTCAGTACTCCTAGTACATTCAGCTGAATCCCAGGTAGCATTGGTCTAGAGCACTAACTTGGAAGTATACCAAGCGCTGTGGAGTCCAGCTAATACGCTCCTTCCCGATTGTTAGGAATCATACTCCCTCTTTGTAAATAGTCTAGGAGAAGCCTAGTATCATTTAATAACACTTAAAAGGAGGTGAGATGCCTAAGAATGAAGATATTTAGGTTTTAAGTTCAAGAAGGCATAGTTGAGATAGCAGCTCCACCATAAAATGGCGGATCAGCTCAGGAGGTGGAAGGTTTTTCCCGCCAAGAGTTACTTGGCAGGCGTCGTAGTGCCTGGTTGCAAGGGATGTGATTGGTCAGATGCAGGGTGTATGTCCAATCATACCAATCAGGACTTCAGTAGCCATCGGGAGAGAGAGAGTGAGAGTGTGTGTTCCTCGTCGGTCCCCCTTTTGATGAAGTTTAATAAGCCTCCAGACGGACGTAATCAAAAGCAGTAATCGACAGGCAAAGAGGAGTAGCTACTGATCTACTTCCGAGGAAGGATAGAGGCACTGAACCTTGATGAGAGATCACCAGAGGCTCGGCGAGAGCGGAGCCCCAGTTTGTTTTGAAAGGCGGCGCTGGGAGGTTGAGATTCAATCCGCGGGCCACTCCAAGGTGTGGAACTGCGTATGGAGGCTTAGGTGCAAGTCCTAGTCCGAGTATAGCATGAACAACCTCAGATGGGAAAGCAGATGTTCTTTCCATCTCTTCAGCGTAGGAAAAGAGGATCAATAACCAGTATGGAAGATTATTGGAGGTTTGCGACATTCGCTGCCTCTTAATGGGATCAACAAAGGAGCTCAGTGGTCGGAAACCGTCGACCTGCAGGGAAGAGATTTGCCGTTGTGCCACAGAGGAGAAGAAACCGGCAGAGATCTGCCTTAGCCTACGGCAGCATCTATGCTTCGATAATGTCGAGATTGGTTCCAGGCCAAGCTCTGGGAGAAGAAACACTCCTGATAGGTAGATAAATTTCCCTCCCCTTTTCCCTTGTTGATAGAAAGTGTATAGTAATTATTTAAGTGTACGTGGAGAAATTTGTTGCGACAAGAGGGGCACAGATTATGACAACTTCGGACTAAGTGTAAAACGTTTGTATTGTTCTTTAATTCGGAGGATCTACATTAACTGTGTACTGTTAATGAGAAGTTAAAGGAAATACAACGTAAGTGACGTTATAAGTGACTTTCTGTGCTAGAATACATTATAGAGTAATTGTGTGATAGCCTAGTGAATGCTGAAGAAAAATACAGTTGGATGCTGCCATATTATCAAGGACTTTTTTTGAGGAGTGTTGCCACATAGAAACATTTGAGATATTTTCAAGCCTTAAGTTTTGTAATCTTAATTCCAGTAAATGGTTCATAACAGTATTATGTTATTTTGTTTCAATCCTTTTTCGTTCTCATGTTTGCCTAAAAATTTATGAAGATTATTTTAGATCAAGATTGGTGACCTTAGGCTATTTTCAACTTCTGTGGCGGGCAAGCCAGTAACGAGGAACCTTGTCGAAGTGTCTGTGGACACACACCAGTTGGAGACCCAGGGAACGGCCGGCATACCTTACTTGCCATGGGGGCAAGGCGGGTTCGAGGAACTCTACCCTGTGAGCGACCAAGGTGCTCCCCTTATGTGAAATGTGGCACTAAGTGGAGTGGAGTATGACCCAGTGAGTAGCGAGCGAGAGTGTTGCTCTGCCACACAAGTGAGCGGGTTCAAATCTTCCTTAGGGTTGATTTTCTGATCCACTGATTTTCTCACTGATACATCACGATAATGAGATTTCATTATGCAATAATAATAATTAAAGAAGCACTTGCAACTATCTTAGTGTCAGTACAAGGTAGTCAGGTTACTGTTGTCCCAGATGCCTGTAATGAGGGTAGTCTCAAGGACACACAGTGTTAACTCACTCGCCAAACATGCGAACGATGCTGCAGGTAATCGGGCTGGAAAAATTACTTGTGTAGAGCTGGAAATTTAGGATCAAAATGTTCCAATCAACACTATCTAGTGTAGTCTAGATGCTGTGGGATATGTGTCTCTTTACATCTCAAAAATTGGATGTGTCATCTAGTACTCGGCATCTATTTTGTGATCACTCTTGAGAGAGAAACAAACTTAATGTATCTGAATTAGTGACATACATGCAGACTTTCCATCACAGATGACATGTGGTTGGTCTGTGTATGTGCGCTACAGCAAACGCAAAATACATATCACCTTCCCTTCTAAACCCTCTCCCTGTCCAGCTCGTCGCTGCCGTGAGGGGGCTTGGTGGGCGGCTGCCGAAGTGTGATGCTTCTTGTGGCGGTCACCTGTCCTTTTGTAGCCTTGTACTCTTGCTGCTGTCCTCACAAATTCTGCTGGATGCCTTTTCCTTTTCCTTTTGTTTCGTTTTTCTGCCCCCTCTTTTCCTTTCTCGTTGTCATTTCCTGCTGACCTTGTGCCTGTTTTGATCATTCTTTTGGCCTTCTTTTGTTTTGAAGGCCGGGTGTTTGAGGAGTCATACTCTTGCACCTATAGAGCTGTAGTACCCAACGTCTCGAGCAAGGGGGAGCCTTTTATTGACAATCCCCCTTTCGTCACTGAACCCGATCTCGATGGACTGACGGTTCGTAAGGTGGCGTTTGTGGGGCGTATACTCACGACGCACCCCTAAGGGGCCCCGGCAAGATCGGCGATAGCATCTTATTGGGTGTCCTGCCTCTAATTATGGCTCCATGGTGGCGTGTGGGGGCACATTCGTGAATGAAAGTGTTTCTTTTCGTATTTATGTCGATGAATGTTTCTCTTGTACCCTCTCAGGCTCGTGAGGTGGGCGACCAAGCCCCCGAGTCAGACTGTATTGGAAGACCGGGTTCTGTAGCCCCCATTGCGTTGGGCCCCGACCTTGCTCCTTCTTTGACCCTCCTGACTACTCCCCTTGGCTCCCGTCCCTCCTTTGTGGTTGGATCGAGCCACAAGCCCCCAGTGGTGACCATCTCGTCCCCTGGCATGGCTCAGTCTCTAGTTGTGAATACTGCGCCTTTTAACCCCCCTCTCTCTCTGGGGATTCTCAACGCCGTCCTCGACATGGCCACACTCACTTGATTCCTTCCTGTACTGATGCATATCAAGCTTTGTTTGGTCCTGCTTCGTGGGCCAAATACTTTGATCTCCTCCCTCTTGATTCTGTGCCTCCTGACGATTTCTCCTTCCATAGGCACCTTGTTGATTCCATAGATGCCTCTGTTACTATCCACCCCATCCGTCTCGGTACACGTGTCGTTGCTGCTCATTCTTAGGATGCAGCCTCCCGCTTGGCTACCTTGTCCTGCCTTGGCGAGACCCCTGTTCGGGTCTCCAAGAACGCTCGGTTGAATCCCAGTGTTGCACTATTCTCCTCCCACCACATGTTGCTACCGGTGTTCAGAATCTCCAGGACTGCCACGAAGATATTCGTCATATCCTCGATGCCCAGGGATACACCTGCTATGGAGGTGTTTTTGGCCCTCGCTTCCCAGTACTCACCTAGTAGAAAACTGAAGAAGGACGTCCAGTCGGTTGGTGCCCTTGCTGAGGTGCATCCCCTGGTTTCTGCCCCTCCTGCTGCTGTCGTTGACCCTCGGTTATCCCCCCCCCCCCTCTTCCTCCTCCAGACCCTACTCGTCCACCCCTGGTCAGTCCTCTAGCTACCTTCCCTCCTTCTTTACTCAGTTTACCCATGCCCCCTAACCCTGACTTTGCTGACCCTGACCTTGATCCTGCGCTTCTTTAAGGTGCTGTGTTTCCTTTTCGCCATTCTTTGTTGTTCTCTGTTGCTGTCCTTCCTCTTCTCATTGATGTCTATTCTTCAATGGAAAGTTCGTGATTATTACGCCAGTTTCCTTGAACTCGAGCTTCTGATGTCGTGGTTTTCGCCCCTTTGTGTCTGTCTCCAGAAGCCGATGCTTGGTGCTCGTCCTGGTCGCTTTCGTGGCTATTCCTTTCTCTCCCCCCCCCCCTGCTTTTGCTGGGGCTCCTAACTTTTCTGCTCTCTTGATTCGCTCTGATGTTCCCTTTGTCCCCTTACCTTTTCCTTCGCCTCTCCATTGTTTGCTGCTCATATATTTGTGAGAAAATGGTACACCTTTTGTTCCATTTATCTCCCCCCGAGTGTCCCACTTTCTCTTCCCAATCTGAAACACCTACTGGACTCCTTGCCAGCGTATGTGCT
The DNA here is from genome assembly GCA_020271785.1 of Procambarus virginalis. Lineage (NCBI taxonomy): Eukaryota > Metazoa > Arthropoda > Malacostraca > Decapoda > Cambaridae > Procambarus > Procambarus virginalis. The sequence continues at coordinate 13,595,134 of WNGS01000337.1, read as the reverse complement.
CCTGCTGGTTGATTTCATTTGTCGTCATTCCCTTTGGAATGATGTTCTGACGAACACCTCTTGAGCCGTTCATCCTCTCTTCTTCCCTGTCTCTTCTGAATTCTGGTGAGCCAACACATTTGAACTCTCGGACTTGCATCCTGTCCTGTCTTGATCTTTCTCTTTGCTCGTCTTCTCTTTATGTAGATTTCACGTGGCAGGTTCTTGATGACCTCCATGACAGTGACCATTTCTCCATCCTTGTTACCTTTTTCTCTTTTCACCCTCCCTTCTCCTTCCCTAGGTGGCAGTTTGCTAAGGCAGACTGGAACCTATTTACCCTCAGTGCTGCTCTCTCTGACCTCTCCCTTCTGCCTCTCCCTCGCTCTCTCCTCCTTTTTCATGACACCGTCTTTGACGCAGCCCTCTGCTCTATTCCTTGCTCTTCCTCTCGGGGACCATGGAAGTTCGTTCCCTGGTGGAATACAGACTGTGCTCGGGCTGTCCACTGTAAGCGTGCAGCCTGGAAGAGACACCGCCGCCGGCAGACGGCCGATTCTTTTCTTTTATTTCGGAAGGCGAGTGGGGTGGCCCGTACGGCCATCCGTATGGCTAAACGTGAATGTTGGGCACCTTATGTCTCCACCATTACGTCCGAAACTCCTCTACCGCAGATCTGGAAGCATATCCACAAGATAGCGGGTAAGTTTGTTCCCGATGTCTCACCGGTCCTTCACCTCTGTGGTACTCTTGTTGCGGACCTGTTGCAGGTCACTACCGAACTGGGTTCCCACTTTTCTTTTGTTACCTTTGGTTTTCATCTTTCCCAATCTTTCCTTCTTCGTAAACCTGTCCTTGAATCTTGTCCTTTGGATTTCTGTACTCATCTTTGCCTTCCCTATAACAATCCCTCTCTCTCTCTCTCTCTCTCTCTCTCTCTCTCTCTCTCTCTCTCTCTCTCTCTCTCTCTCTGAATTTCGGTGTGGCCTGGCCCTCTGCGGTTCTATGGCGGCGGGCTCCGATGGCATTCATTATGAGATGCTTCGCCATCTCCCTCCATGCACGTCTCAGTATTTACTGAGTCTGTATAATCGGATCTGGGAGTCGTCGTCAGTCCCTGAGGACTGGCTCGATGCCGTTGTTCTCCCTGTTTGCAAACCAGAGTCTCTGGGAACATCTCCTAAGAACTTTCGCCCTATTGCCCTCACAAGTTGTGTCTGCAAACTCTTTGAACGTATGATTAACATTCGTCTGATGTGGTTCTTAGAACACCATCACCACCTCTCCCCTTCTCAATTTGGTTTCTGCAAGTGCTACAGCACAACAGATGAACTTGGAGGTCTATATTCGTACTGCTTTTGCTGTGAAGACCTCCGTTGTTGCCGTCCATTTGACCTGGAGAAGGCTTAGGACACCACTTAACAATATCATATTCTATCCCAACTTCCTTCTTTTGGCCTTCGTGGTCATCTCCTTATCTTTCTTCGCAGCTTCCTCTCTCGTCGTTCCTTTCGGGTGAGGCTTGGTATCATTCTCTCTGCCTCTTTTCAGCAATACGAGGGTGTGCCTCAGGGTAGTGTTCTGAGCACTACTCTTTTTCTGGTTGCCCTCAATGGTCTTCTTTCCTCTCTTCCTTCAGGCGTTTTCTCCGCTCTCTATGTCGACGATCTTACCCTTTGCAGTCAGGATGGTGATTCGCCTCTCCTTCAACGCCGGCTTCAACTTACGATTGATGCCGTGTCGTCTTGGGCGACCGATCATGGCTTCAGGTTCTCTACGTCTAAGACTTGTGCTATGACTTTTACTCAGAAGCGTGTCGTTCCTCGTCCTTCTTTGTCACTTTATGGTTACCCCCTTGAGTACAAGGATTCCGCTTAGCTTTTGGGGTTGATTTTTGACACTCGTTTGTCTTGGTCGTCCCATATCTCGTACCTCTGTGTTGAATGCTCTAAGGCCCTTACTCTCCTTCGGGTATTGTCCCATACTTCTTGAGGAGCGGATAGGCGCACTCTACTCGCTTTACATTCCACTCTTGTCCTGTCTAAGCTCGATATGGTTACCTTGCTTACTCGTCTGCTTCTCCTTCTACTCTTCGCCGTCTTGATGCTTTGCACCATCCTGGGTTGCGCCTCAGTTCTGGTGTCTTTCGTTCGACTCCCATCCTCAGCTTGTTTGTTGACACTGGTTTCCTATCTCTCCAAGACCGCCGTGATCGCTACTGTCTTTGCTATCTTGTGCGGTCTTTGCAACATCCTTCCTCTCGCCTCTGTCGTGTTTTAACTTTTACCCCCCCCCCTGCGGTTCCTGTTCCTCTTTACCACCTCCCTCTTTCTGCCCGGTTATCTCACCTACAGGATTCTCTTTCAGTTCGTATTTCTATTATTTCTCCTCGTGTTATTCCTTCTTTGCCCCGTGGATAGTCCCCCTTCTGCAGTTTTGTACATCCTTAATCCGCATCACTAAAGCTTTACCCCTTTACCCCTCCTACGGTTCTAAAACGCCTTTTCCTTGAGCACTTTTCTTCTCACTCCCGCTCCGTATTTGTCTTCACCAATGGGGTCTAAGTCTGCGGACGGTGTAGGCTACTCTGTTGTTTTTCCTGATTGCACTTATATGTGTCACTTACCTCCGGAGACCAGCGTCTTCACAGCGGAACTTTACGCTGTTCTCTATGCTCTTTCTCGTTGTCAATCTTCCTTTGTAGTTGTTGTTGACTCTAGTAGTGCCCTCATGGCTCTCGGGTCCTTTAATCTGGTTCATCCATTGGTTGTCAAGATCCAGCATTGGCTGTTTCTTATTCACAGTAAATTTAAGTCGGTTGAGTTTTGTTGGGTTCCCAGCCTTATTGGTGTTTCTTTAAATGAGCGTGCAGATGCTGCCACCAGGGAAGCTGTTCGCTCTTGTCCCGTCTCTCGTAAAGGTATTCCTTATTCTGATTTTTACCCTGTTATCCATACCTCCATCCTTACCCGTTGGCAGGCTTGTTGGTCTTCTGTTACTGGAAACAAACTGAGTACTCTTAAGAGTTGTGTGTCCTTGTGGCCGCCCTCCTATCACCGTAACCGTCGATGGGAAACGGCTCTGGCGAGGTTGCGTATTGGCCATACTCGCCTAACTCGTGGTCATTTGATGGAGCGCCGCCCTGCTCCTTATTGTCTAAATTGCATAGTCCCTCTTACGGTCGTGCATATCCTTGTTGAATGTCCTGACTTCCGGGACGAGCGTGTGTCCTCTTTTCCGACCGTCCCACACAGTCCCTCAATAGAATTCTTGGTGACTCGGATACTTTATATATCGTTAGCCTTATGTGTTTCTGTTCTCGTATTGGCATCCTTGGTGATATTTAGTGCCCTCTAATTATCCCGCACATTCAATGGTGCTACATAGCATTCCCAGTTTGGTGTCTTCTTTTGATAATTACTTACTTACTTCCCCTCTAAATCCCACCCAAACTTCACTACAACTTCCTCCATCAAGATCTTACGTTCAAACGAAAGGGACTACCTAATTGTCCGAAAAATACGGTTTAATAACATAAATCTTCAATAAATATAATTATGGAACAAGTGTTGTCAACACCCTGGAAACACAAACCGAAACTGTCTCTATTTTCCGCTTGTTACAACTTGTAATAAAGTTGTTACATCTTGGCTTAACGTGTTTATGACGTATTAGAACGTTGTTACAACTTGCTATATTGGTTGTTATAACTGGTTAGGACGTGTTAAAACTTGTTCGAACGTTGTACCAACGTCGTACTTTCGGTGTGTGTTTGGCGGGTGCAGGCTGCCGACCAAAACAGATTCTTCAAAAATTCTAACAACTTGTAAGGGAATAGATAATATTGCAAATGAAATCTATTATATTTCAAGCAGTCAACTACACCTTATCACACTGGTACACTGGTGAAGGCAAGACTCACACTGCTACAGTCAACTACACCTTATCACACTGGTACACTGCTGAGGGCAAGACTCACACTGCTACAGTCAACTACACCTTATCACACTGGTACACTGCTCAGGGCAAGACTCACACTGCTACAGTCAACTACACCTTATCACACTGGTACACTGGTGAGGGCAAGACTCACACTGCTACAGTCAACTACACCTTATCACACTGGTACACAGGTGAGGGCAAGACTCACACTGCTACAGTCAACTACACCTTATCACACTGGTACACTGGTGAGGCCAAGACTCACACTGCTACAGTCACCTACACCTTATCACACTGGTACACTGGTGAGGCCAAGACTCACACTGCTACAGTCACCTGCACAAACCATGAAAAATTACGATTCTGCTCTTATATTATAATTTATTGTCATTATTGTTATTATTATTTATGTAATACATACTAGGAGCCAAACTTCTTGGACCTGACGGTGGAAGGACGGTCTCGATTTTTGCAGGACTGTGTTCAATCCCCAACTGTCTAAGTGTTGGGAATCATTTTTTCCTTCCATCCTATATTAGGTCCTTGTCTTTATATCCCTTCTAAATGCTATATAGTTGTAATGGCTTAGTGCTTTCTCTTGTTTTTACTTTACCATGATATATTATCTCTAATTTTCATGCAGCTGTGTTTGAAAGTCAGAATGATTCGGTAAACATTCGTCTTCAACCTCCGAGTGTGAGCCCAGGAGCTAGAGATCAACCCACCCCGGAAGAGTCTGTGACCCGCAGGATTCACAATGCCCAAGGAGAAGACCTTGATCACCCCCATGCTGGAGAAGGGTATCAAAACAAACTACTTGTAGAGACAGACTGCGAGTATGAATATATTTCCAGCAGGATTCCATCATCGCAGGTTGAAGCCTATCTCTCGAGGGCCATCCACTCACACGACACCCTCGAAGAGTTCAAGGTCAGATAAATGAAGAGTTTCCATAAATTTTTTTTCATCTCATTCCTACCAATTTCTTTTCTTTATATGTACTAAATAATTTGTGAAATAAAAACGGCATAACTGTACACAAATCCACAAGAGCTGTGATGAGGGTTCGAACCTACGTCCGAGAGGATCCCAGACACACCTTAATCGACTGTACCACGAAATATTTAAAAGAATTGCAACCGGGAGTTCTAATGACCTCACACGGATCCTGCAGTCTCTCCGAGACACAAACCAGACTGTCGTGGCAAACCAGACAGTCGATTAAGGCGTGTCTGGGATCCTCTCGGACGTAGGTTCGAACCCTCATCATGGCCCCATGTGGATATATATATATATATATATATATATATATATATATATATATATATATATATATATATATATATATATATATATATATATATATATATTGTCGGGGTGTTCACGGTTCGTGTTAAGGGTTAAAGCAATGGTAGACTGGATCTCCTCTCGAGGGGGTTGCTCAAACAATAACCCTTACTCACCGTCGTTCTGCGGGTCTTCCCTCGATCCTCTAGGCTCCACTGCACGCCCAGGAGAGTACCCCCCAGTCGAATTCACAACCGGCCTTAAGTTGTAAAATGAGTGGAGACACAGATTATTCCCTGAATCTGTGGCCCGCCCCGGCACAGAACTATCACACAGCCTTCAAGGTCGCCAACTGGTGTTTTTAGGTGTCCAGTAACACAGCAGTGGTGAGGTGTAATTGTGGTAATTGTGGTAAGAGCAATTTCAAATAGTATGGTCTCAGGCAAATGATTATTTCTGTCACTCTGTCTTACTTCCTTACACAGTCACAAGATCAATGGAGGGGATGATATCAAACACCAAAGAGTTTTGGTATTTTACTTAAAAGACAACGAGAAATATATATGCATCAAAAAACTTATCAGGATCATTGTATAACAGCTGCTCGATCCGCAGCAAAATAATCTGGAACGCACCGATATGGCAACACCCGACAACGCCACGTGTCATCTGTCAGATATCAGCTGACCGGGGCCCTCGCGACCGTGAGAAAAGACTAGTACTTCTAATTCTGTCACGATCCCCGTTTATTTAACTTTTCGCAAAACACTGTATTTAACATTCACATGACATACTTATGATTCCACTGGGTTGCGATACACCACTTCACTGGCCTCACGATCAATATCTTATTCACACTGCACTCACAGTGACTTTTCACCGTACCAAAAGATTACTCTATTCTTAATAATATTTACTGTGAATGCATTTACTTGATCACTGAACTTATCTTTAAATCTACACTTCCTCTTAAAGATTTATCACTGGCCATCACTTCACGTACATGATATTATTCAGTACACAGGCATGTACATAGATAAATCAGTAATCAAATTACAGGCATTTATATATATAAATCATGGAGATCAATACACAGGCATTTATATCAATAAATCATGGAGATCAATACACAGGCATTTATATCAATAAATCATGGAGATCAACACAGAGGCATTTATATCAATAAATCATGGAGCTCAATACACAGGCATTTATATAAAGTTTGGGCTCAATAGCCTAGTACCAATAACTGGCTTATTACTGATATATATAATACACCCACACATAGATATATGTGTAAACTGATACTGTGAGCGCTCTGGGTAGCCTCACCACACACTGTGCTCTCTGTGACTTTGACTCAGGTGAGACTTGCTCACGACATATAAAATATTCTGACAAATATCTATAGCTAACTAAAGGGGAAATGGGAGGGTAACTGTAAACACCTACTTCACCTATCCTAGGATGACAGTTGGGTTGTAGCTCCTGGTCCAGGCTCTCGCCTCGTACACCCTCCAGAAACACAAGCCAACGCCTTAGGATTTTCGCGTCTCGCCGCTTCCTGTACACTGCAGGTCCGTGCTTCCCCTACAGTACGTCGCCGGGTTGAAGTCGGTCTCCTGGCCGTCAACTTTCCTCCCAACTACGGCAGCCAGCCTACGTCTCGGCGGTCGTCGTACGTTTCCCAAATAGTCCCTTGTCACTGTACTCCCAGAGGAACTGCCTCTCACCACTACAAAGTCACTGTGAAGTTATCAGCCGTCCCAGACGATACTGCTTAAGCTCCACACGCACAGCACCCGACTTCAGAGCACTTGAAGCTCACGGGCTGCAATTCCCTCGTCGTCTAGGTATGTCACTAGGTATTTGGGAAGACTTCTCAACGTGCTTGCATCCAACTGTTGACTCGTAGGGTTCCACGTAGGTAGGGTTACTGTCAAACTTGACAGGATCGTCGATCACACGTTCAACCTGGTTGACCAGGTGGTCAACTCGGTTCACTCACAGTGGATTGGCCCGGCCACTAAGCTGTCTCCTATTCTGGTGAACTGTCAAGGACGTCGCACACGTCAATGCCCAGCCCACCTCTGGCAACACACCTGTCCTGGAGCACTTGCTGCTCAATATTCCGTCGATTCCTTATCTGAGCCACATCTAGGTTGAAGGAAGACCTCACAGAGTGCGTGCTAACAACCGGAGATGCTTATATCCACCGGAGTTCGGTAATCCGTCACTCAGACAGGATGACCGGTCGCACGTCCTGCCTCTCGGACGCGTCGTGAAAGACTGATGGCGCGAAAGCGCCGCTATGGCTGGACTCCCCCTGCCTATGTGACGTCACTTTTCCAAAGTAGGTTTTCATTGGCTCCCAGTGCCACGTCGCTGACGGTGACCAATCTGGCGACACTGACGTCACACAGTTTTGGCGGGAGAACAGACTCGCCAGCGCCATTTTGGCTCCCTAAAGGGCCTATCCCACAGGCCAAAATGTTCTTCTTTCACGAATTTCTCGGCTCATCGAGAATACTACTCTCTCCCACACATGTTCAATTGAAGCCTGCAACGTAGAGAACGCTCGGGAATAGTGGACATGACTCTTACAGCAGGCGTGGGAGAATTAGAAGGGGGGGAACACCGTCACAATAATATATATATATATATATATATATATATATATATATATATATAATATATATATATATATATATATATATATATATATATGCGAACAAGCCTGAATGGTCCCCAGGACTATATGCGAATGAAAACTCACACCCCAGAAGTGACTCGAACCCATACTCCCAGGAGCAACGCAACTGGTATGTACAAGACGCCTTAAACCACTTGACCATCACGACCGGACATAATGAGGTGATAGCCGAAGCTATTTGAACCACCTCACCGCCGGCACTCGGATGGTTATCTTGGGCATAGCATTTTACCAAATCACCTCATTCTTTGGGGCACACGTGAGGAACACAAATGCGAACAAGCCTGAATGGTCCCCAGGACTATATGCGAATGAAAACTCACACCCCAGAAGTGACTCGAACCCATACTCCCAGGAGCAACGCAACTGGTATGTACAAGACGCCTTAAACCACTTGACCATCACGACCGGACATAATGAGGTGATAGCCGAAGCTATTTGAACCACCTCACCGCCGGCACTCGGATGGTTATCTTGGGCATAGCATTTTACCAAATCACCTCATTCAAATCAGTGTGAGTTTTCATTCGCATATAGTCCTGGGGACCATTCAGGCTTGTTCGCATTTGTGTTCCTCACGTGTGCCCCAAAGAATGAGGTGATTTGGTAAAATGCTATGCCCAAGATAACCATCCGAGTGCCGGCGGTGAGGTGGTTCAAATAGCTTCGGCTATCACCTCATTATGTCCGGTCGTGATGGTCAAGTGGTTTAAGGCGTCTTGTACATACCAGTTGCGTTGCTCCTGGGAGTATGGGTTCGAGTCACTTCTGGGGTGTGAGTTTTCATTCATATATATATATATATAATATATATATATATATATATATATATATATATATATATATATATATATATGGGTCCTTGAACGCGAACGCTCATCCGCTCCTGACGACCCTGCTGCCCCTCCAACTTTATCAGCTGCTCCTTGAGCCCACAACATCCCAAACATGATGTAACATCCCCAGAAGGCAGCTAAGTATCCAGTGACCTAAATGTGATCGAAATATACGACAAAACCTAACCTACTAGCTCATCTTGACCTCATTAGTGTTGCTCCCTGGAGGAAGCTGAACCTGACGTTTGCTGCTGCCACATCAACGAGTCTACCCCATCTGACTGCGTACATCTCTGCTGCTACCATGCAAAACAATTCTAAGCTCGGTAAGGCCGCTAAGAAAGATAGCACACCTATCAGGATGAACCTAACCAGCCAAGCTAGCAACAGGAATAATGCGGCTGTCTCCCCCTTAATGGCCGCCGGGGGGGTGGTACCCACCCTCCCTTCGACAACAATAACAAACCTTCCCAGCTGAGTGGAGCGTCGTTACCAACTCGAGCCATGCAACAGTTATGTAACCATATGGATCAACTTAAACGAGCTGCCTCCCCATGTTGCGACTTTAAGCGTCTCGCTGATAATCCATGGCTCAAACTATTGACTCAGATACATGAGGACCAAATGTCTATAATCCGAGAGCAGTCGGACTTGATAAAGAAGCTATAGAGTGATGCTTTAGCCATGCACAAGATTAACCAAGATCTGTCTGCCAGAGTCGACCACCTCAAACAGGAATTAAGCTCTCTTCAGATCTCTGTTACTAACTTTAAACCAGCAGAAATCTCTAAGAAGCAAGAAGAGATGTTACAAAAGTTAGGAAACCATTTTAACTCCCTACAACAGCAACACACTGCAACCCAAGACGAATCAGACCAACTTAAGCTCCTTGATTCTGTCATCATCTCATCACATGATTTTCCCCATGAAACTGACAGAGAAGACTGTGCAGCCATCGTGATCCAGGAATTGCGTACCAAGTTGAATTATTCAATCGAAGCAAGTGACATCAAGTCAGCTTATAGAGTGGGTACGAAATCATCTGGGAAAAAATAATAGAAAAATTTGTGTGAAATTAGATAGCTGCTCCCGCAAGTTAGACCTTACCACTGCTGCAGTCGCTAAGAAATCCAATGTTTATGTGAACAAATTTCTAACCATATTCAGACAAAATCTCTTATTTAAACTACGTGGAATCTGCAAAAGATCCCCCTTGTGCGAGATGGTAAAATAATAGCTAAGAAGACTGAAAAAACTTATGTCATAACCACTGAGGCACATCTCACTTCTTTCCTGGATGACTGTGGGATAACAGTTGAATAACCAGAACATAATTTGTAGTCTCACATACAACCAAAGTGTACTTAAGCTCTGCCTTCCCTTTCTTCCCTTTCCAAAGGTTTTTATCTTTATTTTTATTTTTGTTGTCATCTTTGTTGTTGACATTGCTTGTTTTTTACTCTTAATTATTTGGTCTTAGTTAATCCCCTTGTCACTAAACCTAGGGCTCTTTATTACCCTGTTTTATTTAAAGTAACTTGGAATTAGTTTCTTAGTAATCATTTATTGGAATTAATTAATAGTATAATTGTTCATATAAGCATCTACCTCAGTATCATAGTAAAATCTTCCACATGAATATACTCTCACCCTGTTTATTTTTACACTTAGATTTATATCAGAGTAAATTTCTAGATTTACTTACATTTATATGTATTTTTGGGGGAATTATCTATTTGAGCTCACTTTGTTTTCTTAGGTTCATACTAATTATAGGATTTTAATTAACCATTACTAAGCTAATTATCTTTAAGATCATTTTACTTTACGATTATTATTTCTTATTATTTTTTATTTTACATTTATATTGTCAGTCTTTACTGATTTTTTGTTTTTTCTTTTATCTAAATTTTGTGTCCTTCCTGGCTATCTATTGGATCTTTATTTCACTTCTAATTTGTTACTATTCTATGTGTATTTGCTTCTATTCTTGTGATTTGCTATATCGTGTATCTTGTATCGTGATCCCTCTGCATTTCCATGCACACTGATATTGATCCTGATCAAAATCTTCTGTCTCATATCTACACCAACCAGCACATTGATCATCATTATTGCAAGTATTACACAGCACACCAGGCAAAAAACAAACTCCAAAATAGCACCTGCTTATCAGTTTTCGACCAAAATGTTAGATCACTTGGTAAACATTTTGACGACATAAATGCATTACTCATAGCACTAGGAACTAAGTTATCGTTCATTATTTTAACAGAAACTTGGCTAAAAAAAAACTATACCCAACTCTACAACTTAGCTGTTTATAAAGCCATTCACAACTGTAGACCTAACAAAAAAGGTGGTGGTACAGCTATATATTACCGAGATATATTTATCTTCAACAGTGTCATTAGTGATAGAGATGACTACTGTGAATATACTTTTGCCTAGTTTACAATTAAATCCCTTAAATCCTCTTTGACTATTGGAGCCATCTATAGATTTGCCAATACTAACATAGCTTCTTTCTCAGATAACCTAAGGAATCTTATTATTAACAACAATCTCAACAAAACCACATCATTCTGGGAGGAGACTTCAATATTGACCTGGGTCAACAAAATTGCTCTCAAGTTGACTATTTCCTTAACAGCATGAACTCCTGTATGCTAATCCCCACAATCACCAAACCTACCCGAGTCACTCAAACATCAGCCACTACCTTGGATCACATATGGACAAACATAACAGCTCCCCTTGTATCTGGTATAATCTATGACAGAACAACTGACCACTATCCTACCTTTCTCATAGCGATCATGGACATAACACCACCAAAAAGTAAGAAACTTTCATTCAGGTTACACAGTGAATCAGCTTTAGGCAATCTTACAAATGCACTTCACAATATTAACTGGGATTCTGAATTCAATAATACCCAGGATATAAATTCATTAGCTAACCTGTTCCTCTCCAAAACTCTAAGCCTCTACAACCTTCATTGTCCCCTTCTTACCAAGCAAGTAACTGACAAAAGATTAAACAATCCATGGTTCACAAGTGGCATTCTCAACTCAATCAACAACAAACATGAATATGAAAAGAAACTTAGGATTGGCCTAGTTTCAAAGGAAGTAGCTAAAAGATACTCATCAATGCTTACCATTATCATAAGAAAGGCAAAACTTTCATATTAAGTGAATAGATTCAATGAAGCAAAAGGCAACATGAAAAGAACATGGAAAACAATCTCTAGTATCCAAGGAACTAAACAACACTCTTATAACCAAATAAAACTCTATAAGGATGGGAATACACCGGGAACTGATTTAGAAATGGCAAATGAATTTAATAGCTTCTTTTCATCGGTTGGTGCTAATCTTGCCAGTAAAATCCCACAGACTCGGACACATATTAACTCATATCTCTCAGGCAGTTATCCAAACTCTCTTCTCCTTTCACCAATCAGCCCGGCAGATGTTGTGTCCATCATACACTCTCTAAAAACCAAGGCAGGTAAAACCAGTGAAATTCCCTCCATTGTATACAAGAGCGCCTCCCATGCCCTTGCCCCACCCATAGCCCTACTGTTCAACAAATCTATAGAGTGCCACACTTTCCCTGATATCCTCAAAAAAGCAAGAGTAACGCCAGTCCATAAAGGAGGCAATCCGGCGGACATAAACAATTATAGACCAATATCAAATCTACCCATTCTATCAAAAATATTTGAAAAAATTATTTACAAACAGCTCTATTCCTACCTCGTAAAATTCGACATACTCAGCCCCTGCCAGTTTGGCTTCCGATCCCAAAAGAGCACCAATGATGCAATCATTAGTCTCCTTGACGAAATCTACTCAGCCCTTAAAAAAAATGAGTTTCCGATTGGACTCTTCATTGACCTAAGAAAAGCCTATGATACTGTTAATCACAACTACCTCTTACTTAAACTCCAGCATTATGGAATCCGAGGCCTTGCCCTTGACTACATCCGATCCTATCTTAGTGACAGACACCAATGTGTAACCATCAATGATACAACTTCTTCCACTCTACCAATTACCGTTGGAGTGTCACAGGGCAGCATCTTAGGACCTCCTCTGTTTCTTATATATATCAATGATCTGCCTAATGTCTCTAATGTTATTAAACCTATATTGTTTAGTATACTCTCTAAAGTAAGGTATTATGTTCCTAACTCTGCTCTCCTCTCACTATATTATGCACTAATCTACCCCTATCTTAATTATGGTATCTGTGCATGGGGGGTCAACCACTGCAAACCACCAGCAAAAATCTGCTATCAGAATAATAACAAACTCTGCTTTCAGACAACACTCAGCTCCCTTGTTTAAATCCCTAAACTAGCTAAATATTAACTCCCTCCACACATTCGTTTGTGTCAACTACATTTACAAAACCCTGTTCTTAAATGCAAACCATGGTCTGAAACTCTTTCTGGACAGATGTAATAGGACCCATTATCACCACACCAGAAATAAATATCTCTTTGATATCCCCAGGGTCAAACTTAATCTGTGTAAACACTCTATGCAAATTAAGGGACCTAGTCTATGGAACTCACTCCCTAGTGAATTGAAAAGCTGTCAAACTTTTGCCTCATTTAAAAACAAAACCAAAAAGTACCTAATTTCATCTTCGTAGTTTCCTACACTGAGCTTTAAATTTGCTCTGTATCTAGTGTTACCCAATCTCCCAATCTTTATGTACCTAATCCAAACAACTTTATCATTGTGTTCATTGCTGTCTTCTTTTATGTGCTAGCCATATGCTGTATTGTGCCTACTAATTTTTGTCAACTACCATTCAAGCTGTCATTGCAATCAATCTGAGCTACTTATGTGCTTTAATATACCTACAATTTTCTCTCATCTTTTTTTTTTTTTCTTTCTTGCTTTATAACTGTTATCATTTTTTATAAATTTTGCAAGTATTTACCTACATAAATTTTCTTAGATTAAGGACCTGCCCGAAACGCTGCGCATACTAGTGGCTTTACAAGATTGTAATTACTATACTATGTATCCTCACAATCCCAATGTACCTTCCTGTATATAAATAAATAAAAAAATAAATATATATATATATATATATATATATATATAGATATATATATATTATATATATATATTATATATATATGGGTGTATACTGGCAGCAGGTTTTCTTTTATGCATGTATCATTGAATATGACAACATATTCCGTATTTACTATTTTCTGATTTAGGGCTTCTATCCCTCTTACTAATACTCTTGCATCAGGGTTCAGCTGGAAGAGGAGTTCACCAAAAGTCATGTTGTTTTTAGGTGAAGAAAAGAATTGGATAATTGAAGAATATATTACGCTAATTATAAAATCGCACAACGTTTCGAACCTCCATGGTTCATTCTCAAGTGAAAAGAAATTGATGATTGATTGATGAAGATTAAGCCACCCAAAAGGTGGCACAGGCATGAATAGCCTGTAAGTGGTGGCAAAAAGAAATTACAATACTCGTTAATTTATACCCATACGGGGTCAGGAGATAAGACAAGTACAATAACGGTAAAGACAAGGGGGATACATAGGGGATAAATTGGGGATAAATGTGGGACGAAGCACATACAAAGATTAATCAGGTGTAATTGGCCTGTTATGTTGAACAGTGTATTCTGTGTTGGCATCGTTATGTTCCGGTCTTGTCCTTACTCTCATGGAGGGTAGAGTAAATAGCTCCGTGATTTGGGTGTTCATGGTAGGTTGTTCTATTCTTATGTGAATTGCTTCAAGAATTTGTAATCTTCTTACATTTTGGGTTTTGTCTATTATAAAGGTATTTTTGTTCAACATTTCTCTTGTTAGGGTGATGTCATGGGCTTGTCTCATGTGATTCCTGGGGGCACCGGATTGAAGATGACAGGTCAAACGCCTCGTCAGCTTGGTCGACGTCATACCTATGTACTTAGATTGAAGGTTACATCCTTCGTGAGGGCAAGTGTACATGTATACAATGCTTGACTGCTGTAGAGGGTTCTCCGTCGGCTTCGGGCTGTTTTTGATAAAGAGTTCGGAAGTCTTCTTCCGAAGTCAGTTCGGAAGTCTTCTTCCGAACTCCAGAATCCAATTTATACCCATTGTTTCTTGTTCTGTCTTGTGTTTGTCACCTCACCCAAAACTTTGTACCATATCACTTCATCCAATAGAGTATAAGTACGAAGAATTTGTGTGCAAATTAAGTCTTTGAAAACTTAATTTGCACAAGCGACTTGAGAATGGCCAGGACGGACCGAAACGTCGTCGTCCCTTCAACTTCTAGTGTGTGGTCTGGTCAACATACTTCAGCCACGTTATTGTGACTCTTCGCCTGCAAGTCTTTGAAAATGTAATACGAATTACGAAACGCGATCAGGCGTTAGACAATTAAAAATGAATTCGGATAATTGTTATTTTTATTACCACCGACAGTGAAGAAAAACATAAGAAATATTGAGAAGATTCGTGATAGAATTATTAATCTTACCTTTTCGGTCGTATTCAACAACATATGTTTACAAGAAAGACTGCTACCAGAATATACAGATATATATATATATATATATATATATATATATATATATATATATATATATATATATATATATATATATATATATATATATATTATTAAATATGACCGAAAAAGTAAGATTAATAATTCTAACACGAATTTTCTCAATATTTCTTATGTTTCTTTTCACTGTCGATGGTAATTGAAAAATCAATTCTCCAAAGTTCATTTTTATTTCTAGTCTGACGCAACACTTGAACGCGTTTCGTAATAACTTATTACATTTTCAAAGACTTTAGTTTACACACACACAACTATAACCTGCAAACACTAAACAGAGTTTTACGATGCAATAATTTAAACAGCTTTTCATCTTTATACCTGCATTGGGTGAGGTGATATGCTACAACAGTTTTGGATGAGGTGAAAACAAACTTTCAACACAAGACAGAACACGAAATATTGGGTAATATTGGGTAAATAAAAGGAAGAATTGAAGTAAATGCAAAGGGCCTATTGGCCCATATTTCTTGATGCTTCTATATTGGTGCTGTCAGATAATGGTTTCTCAAGATTCTCCCACAGCTGACTGGAATGGCTCATTGCAGTGCACAGTGCACTGAACTTCGTGCACAAGGCCCTATCTCTTAATCCTGGATAGTGACCTGGCATGTTGGGTATCTCCAGAATGCCCACTTAACCAAGAACACTTTCATAATACAGAGGCCACCGTATTATTAGAGTGCATAATACATAATGCCGGGCATCTCGTTGTGTGCCACGAGATGCCCGGCAGCCCTTGTAAAACCATTCAAGTGAGGGAGCCCGTACATAGAGGACGTGTTCTGTTCTGTCTATTTGGCCAATAGGCTGAACACTGTCCATTCCTCACCGTCAAGTTAAACTCAGTGTCTTTTCGATACCCAACACTCGCCGGAATCGCGACTGTGACTATATTGTTCAGGTGCCTTGTAGTGACAATCACCAGAGTGAAA
>WNGS01000337.1:13548699-13559889 GCA_020271785.1 Procambarus virginalis | reverse complement strand
CGGTAAGACCCATTTATCACTGTTTATGGTCTCGAAAATATCTATTTAGGTGTTATTGTAAAACTGCAATAATTAAACCTTATATGAAATAACAGTCTTGAATAATATTTTGATCATATTATCAAAATAATAAGTAATAATAACATCAATATTAATTATATCAATAACAATTTACCACTACTATTACTATTAATGCAACTACTACTACTACTTACTACTAAGCTACTACTACTATTAGTACTACTACTAATACTGATAATAATAATAATTACAAGAATAATAATGAGAAAAACGCACTGTGGCTGTGAGGCGACGCAAACCTTCGACTAAGACATTTCCCAGTCACATACTTACCACTGTACCCTCATTGACTTGATAAAAGTCTTACAACCAGACTTCTACCGAAATCACAGGAAGTCTGTCCTGGAGTCCTGATGCCAGGGAGCCGGTGGCTGAGCGGACAGAACACTGGACGCATGATCCTGTGGTCCCGGGTTCGATCCCGGGCGCCGGAGAAAAAACAATGGGCAGAGTTTCTTTCACCCTGATGCCCCTTTACCTAGCAGTAAATAGGTACCTGGGAGTTAGTTAACTGTCACACGCTGCTTCCTGGGGGGTGGAGGCCGGTCGAGGACCGGGCCGTGGGGACCACTAAAGCCCCGAAATCATTTCATCTCAAGAAGTCCAAGTGTTTTAAAAAGATCCCCCCCCCCCCCCAAGAACTCGCGTGAAGGATAAGTATTCAACACTGCCCAACTTGAGATACACCGTAATTCTGATTAGTGTGTTGAACTACTTTGCTACTCACCCGAGTGTTGGGGGGTCATTTGTAAACACCTGGACTGTCTTCAGGACTTCCAGACTTTCTGTGATTTCAGTAGAAGTCCGGTTGTAAGACTTTAACAAGTCAGTGATGGTACAGTGATAGAATATGTGAGGCAATGCCTGGTTGAGGGTTCGCATCGCCTCACAGCCCCAGGGGGTTTTCTCATTGATGAATATCATGTTACTGTGATTTTCTGTGTAAATAAAGATAATAATAATAATAATAATAATATAGGATTAAAACCGACACTTATGTATTTGGGAAGTTTATGTAAAGAAATTACATCAAGTCTTTGGCACTCTCCTGAGTTCTTTGTCACGATCTGAGTGTGTAGTTAGGACGAGACTTACATCTCAACGTCTAATGAGGCTGCTACCGTTGTTGTTGTTGTTTTAGATTTAGCTACTCAGAAAGAAATGTCCATGTAGCTCGGGGTATAGTAAACCTGGAATTGAGTTGGGTTATTCACGATAACCTTGTTGCTGTGATATTTGGGTCAGAGTTTTAAATGGAAGTGGAGTGTCTCTGTTTAAAGCATTGGTTATAGTCTATTGTTTTAATATCTTGGTGGCGGATATATATATACTCAGTGTTTACAAGTGTGACCCATTCTTCAACTACTTTTCTAACCATTGTAGTCGCTGTGGATTTTGTATTTAACGCAGCTGCACTTGTTGGATGAATGTTAAGATTGATGCGCAGGGCTTCAGTTGCTTCACATTCCAGAAAGTAATGTAATAGTGGCACTTCTGCATCTGTTCCACAGATTTGGCATTCTTTAGACTTATTTGGCATTTATTCTAGACTTATTACCTCCCAGTAGCACTTGTAGCCACGTCTGAGTCTGTGTATGGTTCCTGCAATGTTTTTGGATAAGGCTGCTACCCTGTTGTTGTTGTTATTTTAGATTTAGCTACTCAGAACGAAATGTCCATGTAGCTCGGGCTATAGTGAGCCCGTAATTGAGTTCGGCTATTCGCGATAACCTTGTTACTGTGATATTTGGGCCAAAGTTTTAAATGGAGGTGAGGTTTCTTCCTTTTCTCCTGTTTGTTTTTTGCTTCTGTTTTAGCTCACTGTTGTTGTTGTTGTTATAGATTCAGCTACTTGGAACAAGTTCCAAGTAGCACGGGCTATGGTGAGCCCGTAACTTACCTGGCACAGGAGCTGGGCAAGAAGCACGGGCTATGGTTAGCCTCGTGGACAGGAGATGTCTCCCGTCTAGCGCACTGGTTTTAGTCATTTTTTATAACATTATCTTGGTGGGGGCTGCTACCATGGGTCCAATCCTCTTATCCTTCTTGACCTCCTGACCAGGTCACCTCTATTCCCGACTGTCGATGCACCTGCGGTAATGTCTTCTACAGAATTATGGTCATGTGTCCTTTCTGTAATGCTGATATTCTGAGAACTGGAGTTGTTATTAATAGATGTGTTCATCTGGATGTTATCTCTCGTAACCCTCTCCATACCCCAAGGAACACGGCTAACGGGACTCCTTACATTCATTCATTTCTTGAGATCTAATTTTAATTCACTTTTAATCATTTTCCTAATAAAGGAGGTCAGGTGAAGTGTAGATTGGTAATACAAGCAATCGACAGCGAATCATCATTTTCACGACCAAAAATCACATTTACTCAAAAACAAATCTACCCGTATTCATGCCCGTGCCACCTCCTGGGGGTCTTAATCTTTATCAATCAGTCATCATCACTACCACTTATGGGCTACTCATTCCCGTGCCACGTCTGGCTGTCTTAATCTTCATCAATCAATCAATCAATCATCATCAGTCTTACTCCAAGAGTGGTTCAGTACAGACACTTGAGAGATACCGCACATCTTCAACATTCACCAACAACAATGTAACATTCGACGTGTCCAGTTCCTTCCCTCAAAAGACACTTCAGCTTTGACAGAGAGCAGACAGACAGACTCCGGCCGCATCGAACTACCACGCTCGATGGACGCTAACCTCAAAACGCTCCAAACGTTTGGAGGTGACCTACTTGACCACAAGCCACACTGCATGGGGGGTAATGTGTCAAACCCCTGGTTTGGGCTCCGATTGGGAGCCTCAGTACTCCTAGTACATTCAGCTGAATCCCAGGTAGCATTGGTCTAGAGCACTAACTTGGAAGTATACCAAGCGCTGTGGAGTCCAGCTAATACGCTCCTTCCCGATTGTTAGGAATCATACTCCCTCTTTGTAAATAGTCTAGGAGAAGCCTAGTATCATTTAATAACACTTAAAAGGAGGTGAGATGCCTAAGAATGAAGATATTTAGGTTTTAAGTTCAAGAAGGCATAGTTGAGATAGCAGCTCCACCATAAAATGGCGGATCAGCTCAGGAGGTGGAAGGTTTTTCCCGCCAAGAGTTACTTGGCAGGCGTCGTAGTGCCTGGTTGCAAGGGATGTGATTGGTCAGATGCAGGGTGTATGTCCAATCATACCAATCAGGACTTCAGTAGCCATCGGGAGAGAGAGAGTGAGAGTGTGTGTTCCTCGTCGGTCCCCCTTTTGATGAAGTTTAATAAGCCTCCAGACGGACGTAATCAAAAGCAGTAATCGACAGGCAAAGAGGAGTAGCTACTGATCTACTTCCGAGGAAGGATAGAGGCACTGAACCTTGATGAGAGATCACCAGAGGCTCGGCGAGAGCGGAGCCCCAGTTTGTTTTGAAAGGCGGCGCTGGGAGGTTGAGATTCAATCCGCGGGCCACTCCAAGGTGTGGAACTGCGTATGGAGGCTTAGGTGCAAGTCCTAGTCCGAGTATAGCATGAACAACCTCAGATGGGAAAGCAGATGTTCTTTCCATCTCTTCAGCGTAGGAAAAGAGGATCAATAACCAGTATGGAAGATTATTGGAGGTTTGCGACATTCGCTGCCTCTTAATGGGATCAACAAAGGAGCTCAGTGGTCGGAAACCGTCGACCTGCAGGGAAGAGATTTGCCGTTGTGCCACAGAGGAGAAGAAACCGGCAGAGATCTGCCTTAGCCTACGGCAGCATCTATGCTTCGATAATGTCGAGATTGGTTCCAGGCCAAGCTCTGGGAGAAGAAACACTCCTGATAGGTAGATAAATTTCCCTCCCCTTTTCCCTTGTTGATAGAAAGTGTATAGTAATTATTTAAGTGTACGTGGAGAAATTTGTTGCGACAAGAGGGGCACAGATTATGACAACTTCGGACTAAGTGTAAAACGTTTGTATTGTTCTTTAATTCGGAGGATCTACATTAACTGTGTACTGTTAATGAGAAGTTAAAGGAAATACAACGTAAGTGACGTTATAAGTGACTTTCTGTGCTAGAATACATTATAGAGTAATTGTGTGATAGCCTAGTGAATGCTGAAGAAAAATACAGTTGGATGCTGCCATATTATCAAGGACTTTTTTTGAGGAGTGTTGCCACATAGAAACATTTGAGATATTTTCAAGCCTTAAGTTTTGTAATCTTAATTCCAGTAAATGGTTCATAACAGTATTATGTTATTTTGTTTCAATCCTTTTTCGTTCTCATGTTTGCCTAAAAATTTATGAAGATTATTTTAGATCAAGATTGGTGACCTTAGGCTATTTTCAACTTCTGTGGCGGGCAAGCCAGTAACGAGGAACCTTGTCGAAGTGTCTGTGGACACACCAGTTGGAGACCCAGGGAACGGCCGGCATACCTTACTTGCCATGGGGGCAAGGCGGGTTCGAGGAACTCTACCCTGTGAGCGACCAAGGTGCTCCCCTTATGTGAAATGTGGCACTAAGTGGAGTGGAGTATGACCCAGTGAGTAGCGAGCGAGAGTGTTGCTCTGCCACACAAGTGAGCGGGTTCAAATCTTCCTTAGGGTTGATTTTCTGATCCACTGATTTTCTCACTGATACATCACGATAATGAGATTTCATTATGCAATAATAATAATTAAAGAAGCACTTGCAACTATCTTAGTGTCAGTACAAGATAGTCAAGTTACTGTTGTCCCAGATGCCTGTAATGAGGGTAGTCTCAAGGACACACAGTGTTAACTCACTCGCCAAACATGCGAACGATGCTGCAGGTAATCGGGCTGGAAAAATTACTTGTGTAGAGCTGGAAATTTAGGATCAAAATGTTCCAATCAACACTATCTAGTGTAGTCTAGATGCTGTGGGATATGTGTCTCTTTACATCTCAAAAATTGGATGTGTCGTCTAGTACTCGGCATCTATTTTGTGATCACTCTTGAGAGTGATCACAAACTTAATGTATCTGAATGTATCTGATCACAAACTTAATGTATCTTAATGTATCTTAATGTATCTGAATTATGTACAAACTTAATGTATCTGAATTAGTGACATACATGCAGACTTTCCATCACAGATGACATGTGGTTGGTCTGTGTATGTGCGCTACAGCAAACGCAAAATACATATCACCTTCCCTTCTAAACCCCCTCCCTGTCTAGCTCGTCGCTGCCGTGAGGGGGCTTGGTGGGCGGCTGCCGAAGTGTGATGCTTCTTGTGGCGGTCACCTGTCCTTTTGTAGCCTTGTACTCTTGCTGCTGTCCTCACAAATTCTGCTGGATGCCTTTTCCTTTTCCTTTTGTTTCGTTTTTCTGTCCCCTCTTTTCCTTTCTCGTTGTCATTTCGTGCTGACCTTGTGCCTGTTTTGAGCATTCTTTTGGCCTTCTTTTGTTTTGAAGGCCGGGTGTTTGAGGAGTCATACTCTTGCACCTATAGAGCTGTAGTACCCAACGTCTCGAGCAAGGGGGAGCCTTTTATTGACAATCCCCCTTTCGTCACTGAACCCGATCTCGATGGACTGACGGTTCGTAAGGTGGCGTTTGTGGGGCGTATACTCACGACGCACCCCTAAGGGGCCCCGGCAAGATCGGCGATAGCATCTTGTTGGGTGTCCTGCCTCTAATTATGGCTCCATGGTGGCGTGTGGGGGCACATTCGTGAATGAAAGTGTTTCTTTTCGTATTTATGTCGATGAATGTTTCTCTTGTACCCTCTCAGGCTCGTGAGGTGGGCGACCAAGCCCCCGAGTCAGACTGTATTGGAAGACCGGGTTCTGTAGCCCCCATTGCGTTGGGCCCCGACCTTGCTCCTTCTTTGACCCTCCTGACTACTCCCCTTGGCTCCCGTCCCTCCTTTGTGGTTGGATCGAGCCACAAGCCCCCAGTGGTGACCATCTCGTCCCCTGGCATGGCTCAGTCTCTAGTTGTGAATACTGCGCCTTTTAACCCCTCTCTCTCTCTGGGGATTCTCAACGCCGTCCTCGACATGGCCACACTCACTTGATTCCTTCCCGTACTGATGCATATCAAGCTTTGTTTGGTCCTGCTTCGTGGGCCAAATACTTTGATCTCCTCCCTCTTGATTCTGTGCCTCCTGACGATTTCTCCTTCCATAGGCACCTTGTTGATTCCATAGATGCCTCTGTTACTATCCACCCCATCCGTCTCGGTACACGTGTCGTTGCTGCTCATTCTTAGGATGCAGCCTCCCGCTTGGCTACCTTGTCCTGCCTTGGCGAGACCCCTGTTCGGGTCTCCAAGAACGCTCGGTTGAATCCCAGTGTTGCACTATTCTCCTCCCACCACATGTTGCTACCGGTGTTCAGAATCTCCAGGACTGCCACGAAGATATTCGTCATATCCTCGATGCCCAGGGCCATTCTGTCCTCCATGTAGACTCGTTTACTCGTCCCCCTCGTGGTCGTCACCGTCAACCCCTTCGGGTTGTGAAGATTACCTTTGATGGTAGGACCCTTCCACCCTCTGTCATTTTTGCCTGTGCCAGGTGCTCCGTCCAGGAGTACATTCCCCTCTCCTCGGCTCTGTAATAAGTGCCAGAGGTTTTGGCATGGTGCCATTCGCTGTTCTGGAACTGTCTCTCTCAGTCCTTTGTTTGGGGGTGAAGGTCACTCTAAGTCGGAGTGCACTTCTCCCCAGGCTCGCTGCCTCAATTGCAGTGAGGCCTACCCTATCTTCTCCTGTGCGTGTATACATTGCAAGCTTGAGGCAGCCATCCTCAACTTGAAGCACCGGGAGTGTTTGTCTTTTTCTGAGGCGAGCTGCCAAGTTCACCAGCTCCCACCTTATGCTAATGTCTCTTATGCTCGTGTGTTGCGCTCTTTCTCTCCTCGTCCTTCCCGCCTTCCTCAGACTCAAAACCGTTTCCAGGCCTTGGACCCTGATATGCCCACCGCCCCCTCCTCTGTTCCTTTGAGTTCTGTCTTGAAGGGTCCCCCTCCTGATCCTCTGTCTGGGGTTCCCCTTCTTTCTGCCCGGTCTGTCATGTCTCCTGTGCTTTCTTCCTCGTGTCCCTCCGATCCTCCTTCCCATCCTACTCCTCCGTCTATTGGCTCTCCACGCTGCCTGTCAGTATGGGCTGATGTCCATCACTCTCCCAGAGGCCGTAGTGTATGCTCTCGTTCAGCTTCTCCTGTTGAGACGCTGGAATCCGTTGCCCAGTATGTAGTTGCTGGGACACCTGTCTATTTGAGTGAGAAGCGTAAGCCTGGCTCATCTCCTTTCTCCTCCCCTGCGGGTAAAAAGGCTTCACTTTCTTCCTCGCCCCCTACTTCTGACTCTTTCGCTCTGCCCCCTCCCGTTTCAGTGGTTATGCCCCCTGTTCCTGCTATGGAGGTGTTTTTGGCCCTCGCTTCCCAGTACTCACCTAGTACAAAACTGAAGAAGGACGTCCAGTCGGTTGGTGCCCTTGCTGAGGTGCATCCCCTGGTTTCTGCCCCTCCTGCTGCTGTCGTTGACCCTCGGTTACCCCCCCCCCCTCTTCCTCCTCCAGACCCTACTCGTCCGCCCCTGGTCAGTCCTCTAGCTACCTTCCCTCCTTCTTTACTCAGTTTACCCATGCCCCCTAACCCTGACTTTGCTGACCCTGACCTTGATCCTGCGCTTCTTTAACGTACTGTGTTTCCTTTTCGCCATTCTTTGTTGTTCTCTGTTGCTGTCCTTCCTCTTCTCGTTGATGTCTATTCTTCAATGGAAAGTTCGTGATTATTACGCCAGTTTCCTTGAACTCGAGCTTCTGATGTCGTGGTTTTCGCCCCTTTGTGTCTGTCTCCAGAAGCCGATGCTTGGTGCTCGTCCTGGTCGCTTTCGTGGCTATTCCTTTCTCTCCCCCCCCCCTGCTTTTGCTGGGGCTCCTAACTTTTCTGCTCTCTTGATTCGCTCTGATGTTCCCTTTGTCCCCTTACTTTTTCCTTCGCCTCTCCATTGTTTGCTGCTCATATATTTGTGAGAAAATGGTACACCTTTTGTTCCATTTATCTCCCCCCGAGTGTCCCACTTTCTCTTCCCAATCTGAAACACCTACTGGACTCCTTGCCAGAGCATGTGCTCCTGCTGGTTGATTTCATTTGTCGTCATTCCCTTTGGAATGATGTTCTGACGAACACCTGGGGTCGCCTTCTTGAGCCGTTCATCCTCTCTTCTTCCCTGTCTCTTCTGAATTCTGGTGAGCCCACACATTTGGACTCTCGGACTTGCATCCTGTCCTGTCTTGATGTTTCTCTTTGCTCGTCTTCTCTTTATGTAGATTTCACGTGGCAGGTTCTTGATGACCTCCATGACAGTGACCATTTCTCCATCCTTGTTACCTTTTTCTCTTTTCACCCTCCCATCTCCTTCCCTAGGTGGCAGTTTGCTAAGGCAGACTGGAACCTATTTACCCTCAGTGCTGCTCTCTCTGACCTCTCCCTTCTGCCTCTCCCTCGCTCTCTCCTCCTTTTTCATGACACCGTCTTTGACGCAGCCCTCTGCTCTATTCCTTGCTCTTCCTCTCGGGGACCATGGAAGTTCGTTCCCTGGTGGAATACAGACTGTGCTCGGGCTGTCCACTGTAAGCGTGCAGCCTGGAAGAGACACCGCCGCCGGCAGACGGCCGATTCTTTTCTTTTATTTCGGAAGGCGAGTGGGGTGGCCCGTACGGCCATCCGTATGGCTAAACGTAAATGTTGGGCACCTTATGTCTCCACCATTACGTCCGAAACTCCTCTACCGCAGATCTGGAAGCATATCCACAAGATAGCGGGTAAGTTTGTTCCCGATGTCTCACCGGTCCTTCACCTCTGTGGTACTCTTGTTGCAGACCTGTTGCAGGTCACTACCGAACTGGGTTCCCACTTTTCTTTTGTTACCTTTGGTTTTCATCTTTCCCAATCTTTCCTTCTTCGTAAACCTGTCCTTGAATCTTGTCCTTTGGATTTCTGTACTCATCTTTGCCTTCCCTCTCTCTCTCTCTCTCTCTCTCTCTCTCTCTCTCTCTCTCTCTCTCTCTCTCTCTCTCTCTCTCTCTCTGAATTTCGGTGTGGCCTGGCCCTCTGCGGTTCTATGGCGGCGGGCTCCGATGGCATTCATTATGAGATGCTTCGCCATCTCCCTCCATGCACGTCTCAGTATTTACTGAGTCTGTATAATCGGATCTGGGAGTCGTCGTCAGTCCCTGAGGACTGGCTCGATGCCGTTGTTCTCCCTGTTTGCAAACCAGAGTCTCTGGGAACATCTCCTAAGAACTTTCGCCCTATTGCCCTCACAAGTTGTGTCTGCAAACTCTTTGAACGTATGATTAACATTCGTCTGATGTGGTTCTTAGAACACCATCACCACCTCTCCCCTTCTCAATTTGGTTTCTGCAAGTGCTACAGCACAACAGATGAACTTGGAGGTCTATATTCGTACTGCTTTTGCTGTGAAGACCTCCGTTGTTGCCGTCCATTTGACCTGGAGAAGGCTTAGGACACCACTTAACAATATCATATTCTATCCCAACTTCCTTCTTTTGGCCTTCGTGGTCATCTCCTTATCTTTCTTCGCAGCTTCCTCTCTCGTCGTTCCTTTCGGGTGAGGCTTGGTATCATTCTCTCTGCCTCTTTTCAGCAATACGAGGGTGTGCCTCAGGGTAGTGTTCTGAGCACTACTCTTTTTCTGGTTGCCCTCAATGGTCTTCTTTCCTCTCTTCCTTCAGGCGTTTTCTCCGCTCTCTATGTCGACGATCTTACCCTTTGCAGTCAGGATGGTGATTCGCCTCTCCTTCAACGCCGGCTTCAACTTACGATTGATGCCGTGTCGTCTTGGGCGACCGATCATGGCTTCAGGTTCTCTACGTCTAAGACTTGTGCTATGACTTTTACTCAGAAGCGTGTCGTTCCTCGTCCTTCTTTGTCACTTTATGGTTACCCCCTTGAGTACAAGGATTCCGCTTAGCTTTTGGGGTTGATTTTTGACACTCGTTTGTCTTGGTCGTCCCATATCTCGTACCTCTGTGTTGAATGCTCTAAGGCCCT
Organism: Procambarus virginalis; assembly: GCA_020271785.1. NCBI lineage: Eukaryota > Metazoa > Arthropoda > Malacostraca > Decapoda > Cambaridae > Procambarus > Procambarus virginalis. The sequence continues at coordinate 13,549,771 of WNGS01000337.1, read as the reverse complement.
TACTCTCCTTCGGGTATTGTCCCATACTTCTTGAGGAGCGGATAGGCGCACTCTACTCGCTTTACATTCCACTCTTGTCCTGTCTAAGCTCGATATGGTTACCTTGCTTACTCGTCTGCTTCTCCTTCTACTCTTCGCCGTCTTGATGCTTTGCACCATCCTGGGTTGCGCCTCAGTTCTGGTGTCTTTCGTTCGACTCCCATCCTCAGCTTGTTTGTTGACACTGGTTTCCTATCTCTCCAAGACCGCCGTGATCGCTACTGTCTTTGCTATCTTGTGCGGTCTTTGCAACATCCTTCCTCTCGCCTCTGTCGTGTTTTAACTTTTACCCCCCCCCCTGCGGTTCCTGTTCCTCTTTACCACCTCCCTCTTTCTGCCCGGTTATCTCACCTACAGGATTCTCTTTCAATTCGTATTTCTATTATTTCTCCTCGTGTTATTCCTTCTTTGCCCCGTGGATAGTCCCCCTTCTGCAGTTTTGTACATCCTTAATCCGCATCACTAAAGCTTTACCCCTTTACCCCTCCTACGGTTCTAAAACGCCTTTTCCTTGAGCACTTTTCTTCTCACTCCCGCTCCGTATTTGTCTTCACCAATGGGGTCTAAGTCTACGGACGGTGTAGCTACTCTGTTGTTTTTCCTGATTGCACTTATATGTGTCACTTACCTCCGGAGACCAGCGTCTTCACAGCGGAACTTTATGCTGTTCTCTATGCTCTCCGTCTCCTGCTTTCTCGTTGTCATCTTCCTTGTAGTGTTGTGACTCTAGTAGTGCCTCATGGCTCTCGGTCCTTTAATCTGGTTCATCCATTGGTTGTCAAGATCCAGCATTGGCTGTTTCTTATTCACAGTAAATTTAAGTCGGTTGAGTTTTGTTGGGTTCCCAGCCTTATTGGTGTTTCTTTAAATGAGCGTGCAGATGCTGCCACCAGGGAAGCTGTTCGCTCTTGTCCCGTCTCTCGTAAAGTATTCCTTATTCTGATTTTTACCCTGTTATCCATACTCCATCCTTACCCGTTGGCAGGCTTGTTGGTCTTCTGTTACTGGAAACAAACTGAGTACTCTTAAGAGT
>WNGS01000337.1:13526344-13547699 GCA_020271785.1 Procambarus virginalis | reverse complement strand
AAAATTCTAACAACTTGTAAGGAATAGATAATATTGCAAATGAAATCTATTATATTTCATGCAGTCAACTACACCTTATCACACTGGTACACTGGTGAGGGCAAGACTCACACTGCTACAGTCAACTACACCTTATCACACTGGTACACTGGTGAGGGCAAGACTCACACTGCTACAGTCAACTACACCTTATCACACTGGTACACAGGTGAGGCCAAGACTCACACTGCTACAGTCAACTACACCTTATCACACTGGTACACAGGTGAGGGCAAGACTCACACTCCTACAGTCAACTACACCTTATCACACTGGTACACTGGTGAGGCCAAGACTCACACTGCTACAGTCACCTGCACAAACCATGAAAAATTACGATTCTGCTCTTATATTATAATTTATTGTCATTATTGTTATTATTATTTATGTAATACATACTAGGAGCCAAACTTCTTGGACCTGACGGTGGAAGGACGGTCTCGATTTTTGCAGGACTGTGTTCAATCCCCAACTGTCTAAGTGTTGGGAATCATTTTTCCTTCCATCCTATATTAGGTCCTTGTCTTTATATCCCTTCTAAATGCTATATAGTTGTAATGGCTTAGTGCTTTCTCTTGTTTTTACTTTACCATGATATATTATCTCTAATTTTCATGCAGCTGTGTTTGAAAGTCAGAATGATTCGGTAAACATTCGTCTTCAACCTCCGAGTGTGAGCCCAGGAGCTAGAGATCAACCCACCCCGGAAGAGTCTGTGAGCCGTAGGATTCACAATGCCCAAGGAGAAGACCTTCATCACCCCCATGCTGGAGAAGGTATCAAAACAAACTACTTGTAGAGACAGACTGCGAGTATGAATATATTCCAGCAGGATTCCATCATCGCAGGTTGAAGCCTATCTCTCGAGGGCCATCCACTCACACGACACCCTCGAAGAGTTCAAGGTCAGATAAATGAAGAGTTTCCATAAATTTTTTTCATCTCATTCCTACCAATTTGTTTTCTTTATATGTACTAAATAATTTGTGAAATAAAAACGGCATAACTGTACACAAATCCACAAGAGCTGTGATGAGGGTTCGAGCCTACGTCCGAGAGGATCCCAGACACACCTTAATCGACTGTACCACGAAATATTTAAAAGAATTGCAACCGGGAGTTCTAATGACCTCACACGGATCCTGCTTTCTCTCTGAGACACAAACCAGACTGTCGTGGCAAACCAGACAGTCGATTAAGGCGTGTCTGGGATCCTCTCGGACGTAGGTTCGAACCCTCATCATGGCCCCATGTGGATATATATATATATATATAATATATATATATATATATATATATATATATATATATATATATATTATATATATATATTGTCGGGGTGTTCACGGTTCGTGTTAAGGGTTAAAGCAACGGTAGACTGGATCTCCTCTCGAGGTGGTTGCTCTGACAATAACCCTTACTCACCATCGTTCTGCGGGTCTTCCCTCGATCCTCTAGGCTCCACTGCATGCCCAGGAGAGTACCCCCCAGTCGAATTCACAACCGGCCTTAAGTTGTAAAATGAGTGGAGACACAGATTATTCCCTGAATCTGTGGCCCGCCCTGGCACAGAACTATCACACAGCCTTCAAGGTCGCCAACTGGTGTTTTTAGGTGTCCAGTAACACAGCAGTGGTGAGGTGTAATTGTGGTAATTGTGGTAAGAGCAATTTCAAATAGTATGGTCTCAGGCAAATGATTATTTCTGTCACTCTGTCTTACTTCCTTACACAGTCACAAGATCAATGGAGGGGATGATATCAAACACCAAAGAGTTTTGGTATTTTACTTAAAAGACAACGAGAAATATATATGCATCAAAAAACATATCAGGATCATTGTATAACAGCTGCTCGATCCGCAGCAAAATAATCTGGAACGCACCGATATGGCAACACCCGACAACGCCACGCGTCATCTATCAGATATCAGCTGACCGGGGCCCTCGCGACCGTGAGAAAAAGACTAGTACTTGTTTTCTAATTCTGTCACGATCCCCGTTTATTTAACTTTTCGCAAAACACTGTATTTAACATTCACATGACATACTTATGATTCCACTGGGTTGCGATACACCACTTCACTGGCCTCACGATCAATATTTTATTCACACTGCACTCACAGTGACTTTTCACCGTACCAAAAGATTACTCTATTCTTAATAATATTTACTGTGAATGCATTTACTTGATCACTGAACTTATCTTTAAATATACACTTCCTCTTAAAGATTTATCACTGGCCATCACTTCACGTATATGATATTATTCAGTACACAGGCATGTACATAGATAAATCAGTAATCAAATTACAGGCATTTATATATATAAATCATGGAGATCAATACACAGGCATTTATATCAATAAATCATGGAGATCAATACACAGGCATTTATATCAATAAATCGTGAAGATCAATACACAGGCATTTATATAAAGTTTGGGCTCAATAGCCTAGTACCAATAACTGGCTTATTACTGATATATATAATAATAATAATAATCACAGGAAATGAATAATAGTCACAGTAAATTCCTTAATGAATCCTGGTGCTTGCACACACCCACACATAGATATATGTGTAAACTGATACTGTGAGCGCTCTGGGTAGCCTCAACACACACTGTGCTCTCTGTGACTTTGAATCAGGTGAGACTTGCTCACGACATATAAAATATTCTGACAAATATCTATAGCTAACTAAAGGGGAAATGGGAGGGTAACTGTAAACACCTACTTCACCTATCCTAGGATGACAGTTGGGTTGTAGCTCCTGGTCCAGGCTCTCGCCTCGTACACCCTCCAGAAACACAAGCCAACGCCTTAGGATTTTCGCGTCTCGCCGCTTCCTGTACACTGCAGGTCCGTGCTTCCCCTACAGTACGTCGCCGGGTTGAAGTCGGTCTCCTGGCCGTCAACTTTCCTCCCAACTACGGCAGCCAGCCTACGTCTCGGCAGTCGTCGTACGTTTCCCAAATAGTCCCTTGTCACTGTACTCCCAGAGGAACTGCCTCTTACCACTACGAAGTCACTGTGAAGTTATCAGCCGTCCCAGACGATACTGCTTAAGCTCCACACGCACAGCACCCGACTTCAGAGCACTTGAAGCTCACGGGCTGTCAATTCCCTCGTCGTCTAGGTATGTCACTAGGTATTTGGGAAGACTTCTCGACGTGCTTGCATCCAACTGTTGACTCGTAGGGTTCCACGTAGGTAGGGTTACTGTCAAACTTGACAGGATCGTCAATCACACGTTCAACCTGGTTGACCAGGGTCAACTCGGTTCACTCACAGTGGATTGGCCCGGCCACTAAGCTGTCTCCTATTCTGGTGAACTGTCAAGGACGTCGCACACGTCAATGCCCAGCCCACCTCTGGCAACACACCTGTCCTGGAGCACTTGCTGCTCAATATTCCGTCGATTCCTTATCTGAGCCACATCTGGGTTGAAGGAAGACCTCACAGAGTGCGTGCTAACAACCGGAGACGCTTATATCCACCGGAGTTCGGTAATCCGTCACTCAGACAGGATGACCGGTCGCACGTCCTGCCTCTCGGACGCGTCGTGAAAGACTGATGGCGCGAAAGCGCCGCTACGGCTGGACTCCCCCTGTCTATGTGACGTCACTTTTCCAAAGTAGGTTTTCATTGGCTCCCAGTGCCACGTCGCTGACGGTGACCAATCTGCCGACACTGACGTCACACAGTTTTGGCGGGAGAACAGACTCGCCAGCGCCATTTTGGCTCCCTAAAGGGCCTATCCCACAGGCCAAAATGTTCTTCTTTCACGAATTTCTCGGCTCATCGAGAATACTACTCTCTCCCACACATGTTCAATTGAAGCCTGCAACGTAGAGAACGCTCGGGAATAGTGGACATGACTCTTACAGCAGGCGTGGGAGAATTAGAAGGGGAGGAACATCGTCACAATATATATATATATATATGGTCCTTGAACGCGAACGCTCATCCGCTCCTGACGACCCTGCTGACCCTCCAACTTTATCAGCTGCTCCTTGAGCCCACAACATCCCAAACATGATGTAACATCCCCAGAAGGCAGCTAAGTACCCAGTGACCTAAATGTGATCGAAATATACGACAAAACCTAACCTACTAGCTCATCTTGACCTCATTAGTGTTGCTCCCTGGAGGAAGCTGAACCTGACGTTTGCTGCTGCCACATCAACGAGTCTACCCCATCTGACTGCGTACATCTCTGCTGCTACCATGCAAAACAATTCTAAGCTCGGTAAGGCCGCTAAGAAAGATAGCACACCTATCAGGATGAACCTAACCAGCCAAGCTAGCAACAGGAATAATGCGGCTGTCTCCCCCTTAATGGCCGCCGGGGGGGGGGTACCCACCCTCCCTTCGACAACAATAACAAACCTTCCCAGCTGAGTGGAGCGTCGTTACCAACTCGAGCCATGCAACAGTTATGTAACCATATGGATCAACTTAAACGAGCTGCCTCCCCATGTTGCGACTTTAAGCGTCTCGCTGATAATCCATGGCTCAAACTATTGACTCAGATACATGAGGACCAAATGTCTATAATCCGAGAGCAGTCGGACTTGATAAAGAAGCTACAGAGTGATGCTTTAGCCATGCACAAGATTAACCAAGATCTGTCTGCCAGAGTCGACCACCTCGAACAGGAATTAAGCTCTCTTCAGATCTCTGTTACTAACTTTAAACCAGCAGAAATCTCTAAGAAGCAAGAAGAGATGTTACAAAAGTTAGAAAACCATTTTAACTCCCTACAACAGCAACACACTGCAACCCAAGACGAATCAGACCAACTTAAGCTCCTTGATTCTGTCATCATCTCATCACATGATTTTCCCCATGAAACTGACAGAGAAGACTGTGCAGCCATCGTGATCCAGGAATTGCGTACCAAGTTGAATTATTCAATCGAAGCAAGTGACATCAAGTCAGCTTATAGAGTGGGTACGAAATCATCTGGAAAAAATAATAGAAAAATTTGTGTGAAATTAGATAGCTGCTCCCGCAAGTTAGACCTTACCACTGCTGCAGTCGCTAAGAAATCCAATGTTTATGTGAACAAATTTCTAACCATATTCAGACAAAATCTCTTATTTAAACTACGTGGAATCTGCAAAAGATCCCCCTTGTGCGAGATGGTAAAATAATAGCTAGGAAGACTGAAAAAACTTATGTCATAACCACTGAGGCACATCTCACTTCTTTCCTGGATGACTGTGGGATAACAGTTGAATAACCAGAACATAATTTGTAGTCTCACATACAACCAAAGTGTACTTAAGCTCTGCCTTCCCTTTCCAAAGGTTTTTATCTTTATTTTTATTTTTGTTGTCATCTCTGTTGTTGACATTGCTTGTTTTTTACTATTAATTATTTGGTCTTAGTTAATCCCCTTGTCACTAAACCTAGGGCTCTTTATTACCCTGTTTTATTTAAAGTAACTTGGAATTAGTTTCTTAGTAATCATTTATTGGAATTAATTAATAGTATAATTGTTCATATAAGCATCTACCTCAGTATCATTAGTAAAATCTTCCACATGAATATACTCTCACCCTGTTTATTTTTACACTTAGATTTATATCAGAGTAAATTTCTAGATTTACTTACATTTATATGTATTTTTTTGGGAATTATCTATTTGAGCTCACTTTGTTTTCTTAGGTTCATACTAATTATAGGATTTTAATTAACCATTACTAAGCTAATTATCTTTAAGATCATTTTACTTTACGATTATTATTTTTCTTATTATTTTTTATTTTACATTTATATTGTCAGTCTTTACTGATTTTTTGTTTTTTCTTTTATCTAAATTTTGTGTCCTTCCTGGCTATCTATTGGATCTTTATTTCACTTCTAATTTGTTACTATTCTATGTGTATTTGCTTCTATTCTTGTGATTTACTATATCGTGTATCTTGTATCGTGATCCCTCTGCATTTCCATGCACACTGATACTGATCCTGATCAAAATCTTCTGTCTCATATCTACACCAACCAGCACATTGATCATCATTATTGCAAGTATTACACAGCACACCAGGCAAAAAACAAACTCCAAAATAGCACCTGCTTATCAGTTTTCGACCAAAATGTTAGATCACTTGGTAAACATTTTGACGACATAAATGCATTACTCATAGCACTAGGAACTAAGTTATCGTTCATTATTTTAACAGAAACTTGGCTAAAAAAAAAACTATACCCAACTCTACAACTTAGCTGTTTATAAAGCCATTCACAACTGTAGACCTAACAAAAAAGGTGGTGGTACAGCTATATATTACCGAGATATATTTATCTTCAACAGTGTCATTAGTGATAGAGATGACTACTGTGAATATACTTTTGCCTAGTTTACAATTAAAACCCTTAAATCCTCTTTGACTATTGGAGCCATCTATAGATTTGCCAATACTAACATAGCTTCTTTCTCAGATAACCTAAGGAATCTTATTATAAACAACAATCTCAACAAAAACCACATCATTCTGGGAGGAGACTTCAATATTGACCTGGGTCAACAAAATTGCTCTCAAGTTGACTATTTCCTTAACAGCATGAACTCCTGTATGCTAATCCCCACAATCACCAAACCTACCCGAGTCACTCAAGCATCAGCCACTACCTTGGATCACATATTGACAAACATAACAGCTCCCCTTGTATCTGGTATAATCTATGACAGAACAACGGACCACTATCCTACCTTTCTCATAGCGATCATGGACATAACACCACCAAAAAGTAAGAAACTTTCATTCAGGTTACACAGTGAATCAGCTTTAGGCAATCTTACAAATACACTTCACAATATTAACTGGGATTCTGAATTCAATAATACCCAGGATATAAATTCATTAGCTAACCTGTTCCTCTCCAAAACTCTAAGCCTCTACAACCTTCATTGTCCCCTTCTTACCAAGCAAGTAACTGACAAAAGATTAAACAATCCATGGTTCACAAGTGGCATTCTCAACTCAATCAACAACAAACATGAATATGAAAAGAAACTTAGGATTGGCCTAGTTTCAAAGGAAGTAGCTAAAAGATACTCATCAATGCTTACCATTATCATAAGAAAGGCAAAACTTTCATATTAAGTGAATAGATTCAATGAAGCAAAAGGCAACATGAAAAGCACATGGAAAACAATCTCTAGTATCCAAGGAAATAAACAACACTCTTATAACCAAATAAAACTCTATAAGGATGGGAATACACCGGGAACTGATTTAGAAATGGCAAATGAATTTGATAGCTTCTTTTCATCGGTTGGTGCTAATCTTGCCAGTAAAATCCCACAGACTCGGCCCGCCAAACACACACCGAAACTACGACGTTGGTACAACGTTCGAACAAGTTTTAACACCTCCTAACCAGTTATAGCAACCAATATAGCGAGCTGTAACAACGTTCTAATACGTCATAAACACGTTAAGCCAAGATGTAACAACTTTATTACAAGTTGTAACAAGCGGAAAATAGAGACAGTTTCGGTTTGTGTTTCCAGGGGGACACATATTAACTCATATCTCTCAGGCAGTTATCCAAACTCTCTTCTCCTTTCACCAATCTGCCCGGTAGATGTTGTGTCCATCATACACTCTCTAAAAACCAAGACAGGTAAAACCAGTGAAATTCCCTCCATTGTATATAAGAGCGCCTCCCATGCCCTTGCCCCACCCATAGCCCTACTGTTCAACAAATCTATAGAGTGCCACACTTTCCCTGATATCCTCAAAAAAGCAAGAGTAACGCCAGTCCATAAAGGAGGCAATCCGGCGGACATAAACAATTATAGACCAATATCAAATCTACCCATTCTATCAAAAATATTTGAAAAAATTATTTACAAACAGCTCTATTCCTACCTCATAAAATTCGACATACTCAGCCCCTGCCAGTTTGGCTTCCGATCCCAAAAGAGTACCAATGATGCAATCATTAGTCTCCTTGACGAAATCTACTCAGCCCTTAAAAAAATGAGTTTCCGATTGGACTCTTCATTGACCTAAGAAAAGCCTATGATACTGTTAATCACAACTACCTCTTACTTAAACTCCAGCATTATGGAATCCGAGGCCTTGCCCTTGACTACATCCGATCCTATCTTAGTGACAGACACCAATGTGTAACCATCAATGATACAACTTTTTCCACTCTACCAATTACCGTTGGAGTGCCACAGGGCAGCATCTTAGGACCTCCTCTGTTTCTTATATATATCAATGATCTGCCTAATGTATCTAATGTTATTAAACCTATATTGTTTAGTATACTCTCTAAAGTAAGGTATTATGTTCCTAACTCTGCTCTCCTCTCACTATATTATGCACTAATCTACCCCTATCTTAATTATGGTATCTGTGCATGGGGGGTCAACCACTGCAAACCACCAGCAAAAATCTGCTATCAGAATAATAACAAACTCTGCTTTCAGACAACACTCAGCTCCCTTGTTTAAATCCCTAAACTTGCTAAATATTAACTCCCTCCACACATTCGTTTGTGTCAACTACATTTACAAAACCCTGTTCTTAAATGCAAACCATGGTCTGAAACTCTTTCTGGACAGATGTAATAGAACCCATTATCACCACACCAGAAATAAATATCTCTTTGATATCCCCAGGGTCAAACTTAATCTGTGTAAACACTCTATGCAAATTAAGGGACCTAGTCTATGGAACTCACTCCCTAGTGAATTGAAAAGCTGTCAAACTTTTGCCTCATTTAAAAACAAAACCAAAAAGTACCAAATTTCATCTTCGTAGTTTCCTACACTGAGCTTTAAATTTGCTCTGTATCTAGTGTTACCCTATCTCCCAACCTTTATGTACTTAACCCAAACAACTTTATCATTGTGTTCATTGCTGTCTTCTTTTATGTGCTAGCCATATGCTGTATTGTGCCTACTAATTTTTGTCAACTACCATTCAAGCTGTCATTGCAATCAATCTGAGCTACTTATGTGCTTTAATATACCTACAATTTTCTCTCATCTTTTCTTTTTTTTCTTTCTTGCTTTATAACTGTTATCATTTTTTATAAATTTTGCAAGTATTTACCTACATAAAATTTTCTTAGATTAAGGACCTGCCCGAAACGCTGCGCATACTAGTGGCTTTACAAGATTGTAATTACTATACTATGTATCCTCACAATCCCAATGTACCTTACTGTATATAAATAAATAAAAAAATAAATATATATATATATATATATATATTGGTGTATACTGGCAGCAGGTTTTCTTTTATGCATGTATCATTGATATGACAACATATTCCGTATTTACTATTTTCTGATTTAGGGCTTCTATCCCTCTTACTAATACTCTTGCATCAGGGTTCAGCTGGAAGAGGAGTTCACCAAAAGTCATGTTGTTTTTAGGTGAAGAAAAGAATTGGATAATTGAAGAATATATTACGCTAATTATAAAATCGCACAACGTTTCGAACCTCCATGGTTCATTCTCAAGTGAAAAGAAATTGATGATTGATTGATGAAGATTAAGCCACCCAAAAGGTGGCACAGGCATGAATAGCCTATAAGTGGTGGCAAAAAGAAATTACAATACTCGTTAATTTATACCCATAAGGGGTCAGGAGATAAGACAAGTACAATAACGGTAAAGACAAGGGGGATACATAGGGGATAAATTGGGGATAAATGTGGGACGAAGCACATACAAAGATTAATCAGGTGTAATTGGCCTGTTATGTTGAACAGTATATTCTGTGTTGGCATCGTTATGTTCCGGTCTTGTCCTTACTCTCATGGAGGGTAGAGTAAATAGCTCCGTGATTTGGGTGTTCATGGTAGGTTGTTCTATTCTTATGTGAATTGCTTCAAGAATTTGTAATCTTCTTACATTTTGGGTTTTGTCTATTATAAAGGTATTTTTGTTCAACATTTCTCTTGTTAGGGTGATGTCATGGGCTTGTCTCATGTGATTCCTGGGGGCACCGGATTGAAGATGACATGTCAAACGCCTCGTCAGCTTGGTCGACGTCATACCTATGTACTTAGATTGAAGGTTACATCCTTCGTGAGGGCAAGTGTACATGTATACAATGCTTGACTGCTGTAGAGGGTTCTCCGTCGGCTTCGGGCTGTTTTTGATAGAGTTCGGAAGTCTTCTTCCGAAGTCTTCCGAAGTCAGTTCGGAAGTCTTCTTCCGAACTCCAGAATCCAATTTATACCCATTGTTTCTTGTTCTGTCTTGTGTTTGTCACCTCACCCAAAACTTTTGTACCATATCACCTCATCCAATAGAGTATAAGTACGAAGAATTTGTGTGCAAATTAAGTCTTTGAAAACTTAATTTGCACAAGCGACTTGAGAATGGTCCAGGACGGACCGAAACGTCGTCGTCCCTTCAACTTCTAGTGTGTGGTCTGGTCAACATACTTCAGCCACGTTATTGTGACTCTTTGCCTGCAAGTCTTTGAAAATGTAATACGAATTACGAAACGCGTTCAGGCGTTAGACAATTAAAAAATGATTTCGGAGAATTGTTATTTTTATTACCACCGACAGTGAAGAAAAACATAAGAAATATTGAGAAGATTCGTGATAGAATTATTAATCTTACCTTTTCGGTCGTATTCAACAACATATGTTTACAAGAAAGACTGCTACCAGAATATACAGATATATATATATATATATATATATATATATATATATATATATATATATATATATATATATATATATATATATATATATATATACCGAAAAAGTAAGATTAATAATTCTAACACGAATTTCTCAATATTTCTTATGTTTCTTTTCACTGTCGATGGTAATTGAAAAATCAATTCTCCAAAGTTCATTTTTATTTCTAGTCTGACGCAACACTTGTACGCGTTTCGTAATAACTTATTACATTTTCAAAGACTTTAGTTTACACACACACAACTATAACCTGCAAACACTAAACAGAGTTCTACGATGCTAATTTAAACAGCTTTTCATCTTATATACCTGCATTTGGGTGAGGTGATATGCTACAACAGTTTTGGATGAGGTGAAAACAAACTTTCAACACAAGACAGAACACGAAATATTGGGTAATATTGGGTAAATTAAAGGGAAGAATTGAAGTAATGCAAAGGGCCTATTGGCCCATATTTCTTGATGCTTCTATATTGGTGCTGTCAGATAATGGTTTCTCAAGATTCTCCCACAGCTGACTGGAATGGCTCATTGCAGTGCACAGTGCACTGAACTTCGTGCACAAAGGCCCTATCTCTTAATCCTGGATAGTGACCTGGCATGTTGGTTATCTCCAGAATGCCCACTTAACCAAGAACACTTTCATAATATGGAGGCCACCGTATTATTAGAGTGCATAATACATAATGCCGGGCATCTTGTTGTGTGCCACGAGATGCCCGGCAGCCCTTGTAAAACCATTCAAGTGAGGGAGCCCGTACATAAGGACTTGTTCTGTTCTGTCTATTTGGCCAATAGGCTGAACACTGTCCATTCCTCACCGTCAAGTTAAACTCAGTGTCTTTTCGATACACCAACACTCGCCCGGAATCGCGACTGTGACTATATTGTTTAGATGCCTTGTAGTGACAAATCACCAGAGTGAAAACAGACTGGGATCAGGTAACCCCTGTGACAAAGATCGTTGTGAGTGACTTAGAGTGAACTAAGGCAGTGCCGCTGCCTAAGTAATCTGTGTGTGACTTTACCACAGTGTACCTGTACCACGTGTACAGTGTAGTGCATGGTACCATATAACCTGCAGCCACCAGCCGCCGCCGCCCTCACTGTACCACTCACTTCACCACCCTTACTCACCGCCAGTGCCAAGTGTGTGTGTGCATGTGTCTGTCTGTTAAGCATACAGCACGCCCTCCTGCACCGTGTCAAGTCGGTTTGTGGGAAAACCTGTCGTCAATGGTCTCACTTAAGAACGAGGAAACCAGCTATCAGGCCACCTAAGAGTGCTTGCGTAAATGTGCCTGAGTGAGTGAGTGAATAAGAGAGGTACCTTATCTGTAAGTACAAGATCTTGTCATTGTTTTATTGTGTTTGTGTTGGTCTGAGGTATCAACCACAGTTCTCACCTACTTATACCTGTCACAGGTTATAGGTGAATCGACGGTGTATGCGTGGTTATCTGTGTGGTATCACTGCATTTCACTCGTCTGTGAATGTGAGCTTCACATACACCACACTTTTAGTATTGTGTGATTATTATTGTGCATGTTATTGCCTGTCCCATTGACAGTGCCATTGTGTCTATTGCATATCATCATTACCGAGTATCCGGTTGGAACTCTTGTGATCCCTTTGCATACCGGCAGTTAGGTTGCCGTGTTAATGATTGGCTGTCAACTGTGTTAAGTTAGGTGTTTCTCCACGAGTGGATCCGAGTCGTTTAGCCAGACGTCAAGAGTCTCACTAATGCAACCATAGCCTTTCTGACGCCAATCTAAAGTAAATCAAGCACCCTTTGTATTAGCGGTAAGTTAGTAAATAAACTACTGTTAAGCTTTATGCGGTGTTTCCGTTGAACCACTTCTGAATACTGCCAGTATTACTCAAGCTTTCAGCTCAAGGTGTCTTCAACACCGAGTTGCCTATATTCACTAAACTATAAACGTGATGAGGACCCTAGGAGTCCCTTAAAGTGTTAATTCATTGAGGAGATTCCAACGATCAACGTGGAGCAGGACCAGGTGAGGCTAGTCTGAGAAGAGACCCTCAAGGACTCTAACTCGACCTTGCTCCCAGGCCCTGTACGGTTGCTCTCGTATTTTCTATTCTGCTAATTCCGACAGTTTCGTGAAGCATCTGTCACATGTACATTGGCGACGTACGCATTGCAGTCGTGAAAGCAAAAAAGAAAACCCCCACAGGTGCGGAGTCTTGAGGTGGGTAGAATATAGTTGTGCATTAAGTGGCTGTTGATTGCTAGTGTTGACTTCTTGATGAGTAGTGCCTCGCAGATATCAAGCCGCCTGCTATCGCTGTATCTATCGATGATTTCTGTGTTTTTTGTTAAGACTTCTCTGGTGATGGTCTGGTTGTGGGAAGAGATTATATGTTCCTTAATGGAGCCCTGTTGCTTATGCATCGTTAATCGCCTGGAAAGAGATGTTGTTGTCTTGCCTATATACTGAGTTCTTTGGGGGCTTACAGTCCCCAAGTGGGCATTTGAAGGCATAGATGATATTGGTCTCTTTTAAAGCTTTCTGCTTTGTGTCTGGAGAGTTTCTCATGAGTAAGTTGGCCGTTTTTTTGGTTTTATAGTAAATCGTCAATTGTATCTTCTGATTTTTGTCTGTAGGGATAACGTTTCTATTAACAATATCTTTCAGGACCCTTTCCTCCATTTTATGAGCTGTGGAAAAGAAGTTCCTGTAAAATAGTCTAATAGGGGGTACAGGTGTTGTGTTAGTTGTCTCTTCAGAGGTTGCATGGCGTTTCACCTTCCTTCTTATGATGTCTTCAATGAAACCATTGGAGAAGCCGTTGTTGACTAGGACCTGCCTTACCCTACAGAGTTCTTCATCGACTTGCTTCCATCCTGAGCTGTGGCTGAGAGCACGGTTGACATAAGCGTTAACAACACTCCTCTTGTACCTGTCTGGGCAGTCACTGTTGGCATTGAGGCACATTTCTATGTTTGTTTCCTTAGTGTAGACTGCAGTGTGGAAACCTCTGCTCCTTTCCATGACTGTTACATCAAGAAAGGGTAGCTTTCTAGATGTAACTATACACAGCCCTCAGTAGTGGATACGACCGACGATGAGTGTGAACATGCTGGTTACACGAGGGCTAGGCCCAGCATCTCGCCCATGCCTTCTCACCCTCACTTCGTGCCAGACAACACAGTTCATGTGATACCTTGCAAGATATTGATGTTTTGGTCGACGAGTCCGAGGAAGGTGAATCATTTTCCGGTTTTAGTGACGTAGAATCGGAAAATAGTTTCGGTGCCACTAGTGCCAGTGGTGTTGCCAATTGACATTTTATCGCGTCAGCAGCATCTGGCCCAGCCATGCGGCACTGCACCGACCACATGGGGACGCTTATGAACAAAGACCCTCAACATCAACTAGTTTTCCGTCACCGTCCCTGACCGCCCCTACTGTTCCTAGACCAGCTTCAGCTCCTGGTCCACGGTTTCCTCGCCGTGGTGCCGCTATTGCCTCTCGGAAAGACACCAGGTGTTTTTGTGTGGAGTGATGGGACAGATTTTGTTCCACAAATTTGTCTTTGGTAATTCAGATGTTGGGATTACAGACCTTTTTCCTGATAAAGGTCCTGATATGTTTGAAATGGACAACTTTACCGCATATTTCGATGAGCCGCTCATGGAATATATTGTTCAGGGAACAAACAAATATGCGGCTGATCGCATTCATGAGGAGGAGTTATCCGATTATTCACGTTTACAGCGATGGAAAGATACAACTGTGGGTGA
The DNA here is from genome assembly GCA_020271785.1 of Procambarus virginalis. NCBI lineage: Eukaryota > Metazoa > Arthropoda > Malacostraca > Decapoda > Cambaridae > Procambarus > Procambarus virginalis. Next base: position 13,533,186 of record WNGS01000337.1, on the reverse strand, counting down.
AATGTATGTGTTTTTGGCACTGTGTATGCTGATGAAACATTGTGTCAAACACGTACTCGACCATTATTGGAGCAAAGACCATACTGTTCCATCACCTATGTTTGGCAAATATATGTCTCGAGACCGATATGCGATAATCCTCAAGTGTCTTCATTTTGCAAATGATGAAGACCAGAATGATGATGATAGACTTTGGAAGGTAAGGCACGTACTGAATGAACTAATTGGAAAGTACAGGGATTTCTACGTACCAGCTCAAAAGCTGGTGACTGACGAATCCCTTGTGCTTTTCAAAGGACGTCTTGCCTTCAAGTAGTATATTCCTCCAAATGCCACCGATTTTTATTGAAATTCTTTGTACTCTGTGATTGTTAAACAGGAATTATGTTACACATGATAATGTATACGCGTACTAATGTAGACATTCCTGCTAATGACGAACATGGCTTCTCAGGTAGTGTGGTGAAGTCACTGCTTGCACCATATCTGAACAAGGGCCACATATTGTACACAGATAACTATTATACCAGTCCCTTGCTAACTAGGTTCTTGATTGATAATAGAACTGGAGTGTGTGGCACAGTGAAGGCAAAACGAAGGGCAATGCCAGTGTTTCACACTGCTATGTAGGTTGGTGATTGCGAGCAACGAAAAACCGGTGCAAGGCTTTCAATGCGGTGGAAAGAGAGGCGTGAAGTGAACATGTTGACCACCATTCACGATGGTACAATGTTGGAGAGTGGCAAGGTGAACAGAACAACAAAACAAATAATCTATAACCCAGATTGTGTCTTGGACTATAATATCAACATGCGTTTGGTGGATAAATGTGATATGATGGTGGGGCAGTGGAGAGTGTACGGAACACAGTGAAGTGGACCAAGAAATTTTTTTTTTACTTCGTTGACGTAACAATGCTGAATAGGTGCAATATGTATCATGTCAAAACAGGTGGTAAACCAAATTTCCGTGCGTTCAGTTTTACTGTAGTGACACAATTACTAGAGAAGTTTGGCAAAGCAATTCCTGGCATACAGAGGCCCATTCTGAACCCAGTATTGCACCATGCTCCCACACCTACGCTCGCTTTCAAGGATGCCCTTTTCACACAAAATCTAAGGTATTTACCACCAACTGGAAAGTGTGCAGTAGGCCAGCGTGAGTGCATTGTATGGAAGACAACAACCAAGAGGAACAGAAACGAAAAATGGTGATGACTTGGTGCACAGCGTGTCAGGTCCCTCTGTGCTATGTCAAATGTTTTGCTGAGTATCACAGTCTTGATGACTTCTAAATGTTCAAGACTGGTGCAAAAACTTGTAAATACAGAATAAGTTAGTGTAAATAATGCAAATAAATCATAAGAAATTGTATATCTTACTGAAAAATAAAACATTTTTGTGCAAATACTTGTGACACGGATATGCAGATATAATATACATTGACAACAGTTGTATGATAATAAATCATCAAGTGAAAACATATTGAACCACACCAGTGAAAAAATAGATGTAAAATACGCCATAGATACTGTAAATAATACCGCAAAAATAAATTCGTTGCAACTCGGGCTCCTTCTCCTAAAGAGATTAAAAAGAATAAATTTTTGGATTTTTTTTTTGTTGCGCCTGTGAGTGTTGAAGCCATTATGACCCCTAGCGACCGAAGGGTTAAATTTAGTTTTATGCTTGACGAGATATGGACTCCATGCTGGAGCTGCATACTCCAGGACTGATCTGACATACGTGGTATACAAGGTTCTGAATGATTCTTTACACAAGTTTCTAAAGACCGTTCTTATGTTAGCCATCCTGGCATATGCCACTGATGCTATACTCTTGATATGGGCTTGGGGGGGACAGGTCTGGTGTGATATCAACCCCCAGGTCTTTCTCTCTCTGTTTCCAGAAGAATTTCATCTCCCAAATGGTACCCTGTATCTGGCCTGCTGCTCCCTACATTTATCTTCATTACATTGCATTTGCTTGGGATAAACTCTAATAATCATTTTTTGGACCATTCCTTCAGTTTGACCAGGTCTTCTTGAAGCCTTATGCTGTCCTCCTCTGTCTTAATCCTTCTCACAATTTTGGTATCATCAGCAAACATTGAGAGGAATGACTCTATACCTTCTGGAAGATCATTTACATATGTTGGAAAAAGGATAGGTCCGAGTTCAGAACCCTGTGGGACTCCGCTTGTGACTTCATGCCAATCTGAGTTTTTACCCCTCAAAGTAACTCTTTGCTTTCTATTGCTTAGGTACTCCCTTATCTACTAGATCACCCTACCAATTACTCTTGCCTGTTTCTCCAACTTATGCACCAGCCTCTTATGGAGTACTGTGTCAAAGGCTCTGCCCAACCTTCCCTTTCTTGCTTAATCTTTGTCACCTGATTGTAGAATTCTATTAAACTAGTGAGGCAAGATGTACCATCACTGAACCCATGTTTGTGGTGTGTCAGGAAACCCTTCTCTCCAGATGTGCTACTAGGTTTTTTATCATGATCTTCTCCTTCACCTTGCATGGTATACAAGTTAAAGACACTGGCCTGTAGTTCAGTGTCTCTTCCCTGTAGTTCAGTGTCTCTTGCCTGTCACCCTCTTTGCATATTGGGACTACATTAGCCATCTTCCATGTAACTGGTAAGTCTCCCGTCTCCAGTTATTTACTATACACCATGGAGAGTGGCAAGCAAAGTATGTCTGCACACTCTTTCATTACCCATGGAGAGATTTCATCCGGATTAACAGCCTTTCTCACTTCCAGATCCAGCAGAAGCCTCTTAACCTCATCTCTGGTAATTTTGAATTCTTCCAAGGCCGCCTGGTTTACTGACTTCTCTCCTAGCTCAAGGGTTTCACCTCGTTCTATTGTGAACGAGGAATCCTGGAATCTACTGGAATCTCTTGTTGAGTTCTTCACACACCTCTTTGTCATTCTCTGTGTACCTGTCCGCACCCATTTTAAGTTTCATCACCTGTTCTTTCACTGTTGTTTTCCTCTTGATGTGGCTGTGGAGTAGTTTTGGTTCGGTCTTGGCTTTATTTGCTATATCATTTTCATACAGTCTCACTGCTTCTCTTCTCACACTGACATACTCATTGCTGGCTCTCTGGTATCTCTGTTTTCTGCTGTTCTGTTATTTTGGAAGTTCCTCTACGCCCTTTTGTCCATTTCCTTTGCTTCCATACATGCCCTATGGATTCTTTTGTTTTTCGTTTTGTTTTTCTTTTTTGGCCGGAATAATCCTGTTCAGTACCTCCTGACACTTTTGGGTGACATAGTCCATCATGTCTTGTACGGTCTTAGTTCTGTGTCCCGTGGTGTTTTTCTAAGGAATTTTCTCATCTCATAATTTCTCTATCAATATGCAAGCCCCTTACTTTCTATTTTTTTTTAGATTACGCCTATCTCTACCAGGTACTCAAATATCAGTACACTGTGATCACTCATTCCCAAGGGAATGAGTGATCTCATTCTAGCTTAACTTCTCTTATATCCGACTCATTCAGGGTGAATATCAGATCAAGCATTGCTAGATCGTCTTCTCTCATTTCTGTCGGTCCCTTGATGTATTGGCTTAGAAAGCTTCTTGTTGCCACTTCCAGCAGCTTAGCTCTCCTTGTGTCTGGTCCTCCATGTGGGTCTCTGTTCTCCCAATATCTTCCTGCAGTTAAAGTCTCCCATGATTAGCAGTCTGGATCTTTTCCTGCTAGCAACAGAAGCTGCTCTCTCTATTATATTAATGGCACCCATGTTGTTTCAATCATATTCTTGTCTGGGTCCTTTGTCATTTATTGGATTGTTATATATGACTACGACCATAAGTTTTGTCCCCCAATTGCTATGGTATCTGTTAAGTAGTCACTGAAAACCTCACAGCCCTGGATAACCATCTTTTCAAAACTTGTCTTTTCTTATCAGCAGAGCTACTCCACCTCCACCTTTTCCTTCCCTCTCCTTCCTAACAACAAAGAATTCCTGCAGAAACAATATGCATTTGTTATGGGTATTGTTAGCTTTGTTTCTGTGAGTGCTATTATGTCTGAGTTTTCATTTTGTACCCATTCTCCAAGTTCATTGGTTTTATTTGTAATCCCATCGATGTTTGTATGCATTGCATTGAAGCTCACTTTCTCCTGTCCATTCTTGTTTCCTCTTCTTAGTGGTCTTTCTGCTGATGGAAGAAGTCGTTCCAGAGGTGTGGAGATTTGTGAGATGGTTAACAGGGCCTCAGAGGCTTCTGGGGTGTGGGGGGGTTATGGGAATGGGGGGGGGCTGAGAGAATATGGGGTGAGAGGGAAGGGGGGGCCAAGGAATGTATAAGGTAAGGGGAAGGGGGGGATAGGAAGGATATGGGGTAAGGGAGAAAGGGGACAGGGGGGGGTATAGGTTTAAAGGGGAGGGAGGGTTAAATGAGCATTTGAAAGGGAACAGGCAGGGTTCAGGGTAAGGATGGTTTCTATGGAGAGGAGGGTTGGGGTGTTGTCCTCTCCTCTTGGGTTACTGGGGTATTGGTTGGAAGTTCCCCATTCCCCTCCGGGACTGTTGTAATTGGATTTATGGTTCCTTGGTTTTCTCCTCTCTCCCTGCACTTCTTCCTTGCGTTTGCTGCCATTGCTTTCTCTTCCCTTGTCATGTCCCTCTGAAGGAATACCTTCTTGTATCCTCTCACATTTAACAGTTGGCTCTTCCTTGTTAGAATCTCCTCCTTCATGGTCTCGTTTGTAAAAACTATCTTTATCAGGTGATCTCTGTCCTTGTTGTACCAGCCTAGCCTGAAAAACATTCTCTATGCTTTGTCCAGCCCCTTCCATCTGTAACCCCTTTAGGATCTCTCTCACTGCCACACTGTTCTAATCTTTCCCCCTCTGTCTTACTGGCGCCTTCTTGTTCTTTAATGCCCACTGCTACCACTGATCTTTTCCTCTCCAGCAGCTGACTAGTGCACTTTGCTGCTTTCTGGGAGGTAGCTGCTTTCATGGTTTCTTCCTTCACTGTCGACATTGCTTCTGAACTCCTAAGCATTTTTGCAAACGTTGCATGTACGGTGGCAGTCCCTTCCATTGATACATTTCCATCTTCTCTTGGTATGATTACCTGATGCTGAGCCTGAGTAGGGTTCTCTTTGAGTCTTCTTATCTCCTCCTTTCCTGCAATCAGCTCGCTTTATAGTTTGCTTATTGCATTCCTCAATTCATGCATCTTCCTTCTTATGCCCGACAGACCACTGGAACATTATCTAACACAGTTCACAGTTACAAACCCATTAAGATTTGAACTTAGATTCAACAGAGCAGAAGAAGTTGTTAAACACATATGGCAAAATCTTACTGAAGCGACCATACGAGTAATAAATACTCATACTCCGCCCAAGTAAAACAGAAACAAACAACACTTAGTGGGCCAGCCAGAGGCTTAGGGCCCGCCCAGTGGGCCAGCCAGAGGCTTAGGGCCCGCGCAGGAATATCCCTGCAAAAATAAAATAATCTTCCTTCTGATATCCTCCTAAGGCGAGCACAACTTTTATTGGGTCACTCTGACTTTTCCCTGTATCATTGGTGCATCTTCTGGCCATGTTTGTTCCTTTTCCTATGTGGTGATTGGGTTAGTCAGGGAGGGGCAAAGAAAGAGAGAAAGAGAGAGACAGAGAGAGAGAGAGACAGAGACAGAGACAGAGAGAGAGAGAGAGAGAGAGAGAGAGAGAGAGAGAGAGTGTGTACTTACCTAGTTGTGCTTGAGGGGGTTGAGCTCTGGCTCTTAGGTCCAACCTCTCAACTGTCAATCAACTGGTGTACAGGTTCCTGAGCCTACTGGGCTCTATCATTTCTACATTTGAAACTGTGTATGGAGTCAGCCTCCACCACATCACTTCCTAATGCATTCCATTTGTCTTCTACTCTGACACTGAAAATAAATTTCTATTGTCTCTATGCCTCATTTGGGCACTCAATTTCGACCTGTGTCCCTTAGGGCATGTGTCCCTTGTGTTAAATAGTCTGTATTTCTCTACCCCTATCAATTCCTCAGAGAATCTTGTACGTGGTGATCATGTCCCCCCTAACACTTTTCTCTTACAGTGACGTGAGGTTTAATTCCTGTAGTCTCTCCTCGTAGCTCATACCCCTCAGTTTGGGTACTAGTTTAGAGGCAAACCTTTGAACCTTTTCCAGTTTAATCTTATGCTTGACTAAATATGCACTCCATGCTGGAGTCGCACACTCCAGGATTGGTCTGATATATGTGGTATACAAAGTTCTGAATAAATCCTTACACAAGTTTCTAATGGCCGTTCTTATGTTAGCCAACCTGGCATATGCCACTGATGTTAAAGGGTGTGTGTGTATGTGTGTGCACTTATTTGTACTCACCTATTTGTGCTTGAGGGAGTTAAGCTCTTGCTCTTTGGTCCCACCTCTCAACCATCAATCTGCTGATGTACAGATTCCTGAGCCTACTTTGCTCTATCATATCTACATTTGAACTGTGTATGAGTCAGCCTCCTTCACATCACTCCCTAATGCATTCCACCTGTTTAACTACTCCGACACTAAAAAGTTTATTCTAATGTCCCTGTGGCTCATTTGGGTACTCAGTGTCCACCTGTGTCCCCATGTTCGCATACCACCTGGTTAAACAGTTTATCCTTATCTACCCCTGTCATTTCCCCTGAGACTTTTGTATGTAGTGATCATGTCTCCCCTTAGTTCTGTCTTCCAGTGTCGTGAGTGCATTTCCCGCAGCCTTTCCTCATAACTCATGCCTCTTAGTTCTGTGACTAGCGTAGTGGCATGCCTCTGAACTTTTCCAGTTTCGTCTTCTGCTTGATGTACCACAC
>WNGS01000337.1:13507027-13519660 GCA_020271785.1 Procambarus virginalis | reverse complement strand
CCCAGATGGAATCTCCCCTTGGATACTTAAGGAAGGAGCAGAAGAACTGTGCCTACCACTCTCCATAGTGTATAACAAATCTCTGGCAACAGGGGAACTGCCAGAAATTTGGAAAGCAGCTAATGTAGTCCCGATATACAAGAAAGGGGATAGACAGGAGGCACTGAATTACAGGCCAGTGTCCCTAACCTGCATACCATGCAAGCTGATGGAGAAGATTGTGCGAAGAAAGCTAGTGGAACACCTGGAGCGAAAGAACTTTGTAACACAGCACCAACATGGATTCAGGGATGGCAGGTCCTGCCTCACAGGGTTACTTGAATTCTACGACCAGGCAACAAAAATAAGGCAAGAAAGAGAAGGGTGGGCAGACTGCATATTTTTGGATTGTCAGAAAGCCTTTGATACAGTGCCACACAAGAGGCTAGTGAAAAAGCTGGAGATGCAGGCTGGAGTGAAAGGGAAGGTACTCCGTTGGATACAGGAGTACCTAAGCAACAGGAGACAAGAGTCAGTGTGAGGGGTGAGGTCTCAGATTGGCGAGACGTTACGAGTGGAGTCCCGCAGGGGTCAGTCCTTGGACCTATACTGTTTCTGATATATGTAAATGATCTCCCAGAGGGTATAGAATCGTTTCTCTCAATGTTTGCCGATGATGCAAAAATTATGAGGAGGATTGAAACGAGGACGATAGTAGGAGGCTACAAGACGACCTAGACAGACTGAGTGAATGGTCCAACAAATGGCTGTTGAAGTTCAACCCGAGTAAATGCAAAGTAATGAAACTAGGCAGTGGAAACAGGAGGCCAGACACAGGATACAGAATAGGAGATGAAGTACTTAATGAAACGGACAGAGAGAAAGATCTAGGAGTTGATATCACACCAAACCTGTCTCCTGAAGCCCACATAAAAAGGATAACATCTGCGGCATATGCGAGGCTGGCTAACATCAGAACAGCGTTCAGGAACCTGTGTAAGGAATCATTCAGAATCTTGTACACCACATATGTAAGACCAATCCTGGAGTATGCAGCCCCAGCATGGAGCCCGTACCTTGTCAAGCACAAGACGAAGCTGGAAAAAGTCCAAAGGTATGCCACTAGACTAGTCCCAGAACTAAGAGGCATGAGTTACGAGGAAAGGCTGCGGGAAATGCACCTTACGACACTGGAAGACAGAAGAGTAAGGGGAGATATGATCACAACCTACAAAATCCTCAGAGGAATCGACCGGGTAGACAAGGAAAAACTATTCAACACTGGGGGGACGCGAACAAGGGGACACAGGTGGAAACTGAGTACCCACATGAGCCACAGAGACGTTAGAAGGAACTTTTTCAGTGTCAGAGTAGTTAACGGATGGAATGCATTAGGCAGTGATGTGGTGGAGGCTGACTCCATACACAGTTTCAAGGGTAGATATGATAGAGCCCAGTAGGCTCGGGAATCTGTACACCAGTTGATTGACAGTTGAGAGGCGGGACCAAAGAGCCAAAGCTCAACCCCCGCAAGCACAAATAGGTGAGTACAAATAGGTGAGTACACACACACACACACACACACACACACACACACACACACACACACACACACACACACACACACACACACACACACATAGACACACAGGAGGACTGCTTGGGGCTTCAAGAAGGCCTAGCCAAGATGAAGGAATGGTCGATCAAATGGATGCTAGAGTTTAACCCAAGCAAATATAATGTAATAAAGATAGGCGTAGAAAGCCAGATACTAGGTATCATCTGGAAGATGAAATTCTTCATGAATCAGAGGGAGAAAAAGACTTAGGGGTTAACATCACGCCAGACCTAGCTGTTCCCTGCAGCCCATATCAAGAGGATAATAATCAGCGGCATATGCCAGGCTGGCCAACATAAGAACGGCATTCAGAAACTTTTGTAAGGAATCATTCAGAACTTTGTATACCACATATGTCAGACCAATCCTGGAGTAGGCAGCCCCAGCATGGAGTCCATATCTAGTCAAGCAAAAGACCAAACTAGAAAAGGTTCAAAGGTTTGCCACCAGACTAGTACCCGAGCTGAGAGGTATGAGCTACGAAGAGAGTCTATGGGAATTAAACCTCATTTCGCTAGAAGACAGAAGAGTTAGGGGGGACATGATCACCACATTCAAGATTCTCAAGGGAATTGATATGGTTGATAAAGACAGGCTATTTAACACAAGGGGCACACGCACTAGGGGACACAGGTGGTCACTGAGTGCCCAAATGAGCCACAGAGATATTAGAAAGAACCTTTTTAGTGTCAGAGTGGTTGACAAATGGAATGCATTAGGAAGCGATGTGGTGGAGGCTGACTCCATACACAGTTTCAAGTGTAGATATAATAGAGGCGAATAGGCTCGGGAAACTGTACACCTGTTGATTGACGGTTGAGAGGCGGGACCAAAGAGCCAGAGCTCAACCCTCGCAAGCAAAATTACGATAGTACACACACACATTTTGTGGAGATGGTTATTCAGGGCTGCGAAGGTTTCAGTGACTACATAGTAGGTACCTTAACAACTGGAGGACAAAAAATTATAGTCGTAGTCATATATAATCCACCACCAAATGACAGAAGACCCAGACAGGAATATGATAGAAACAACATGGCCACCATTAACATAATAGAGTGAGCAGCTTCTATTGCCAGCAGGAATGGATCTGGACTACTAATCATGGAAGACTTCAACCACGGGAAGATAGATTGGGAGAACAGAGACCCGCACGGAGGACCAGAAACATGGAGAGCTAAACTGCTGGACGTGGCAACAAGACACTTTCTTAGCCAGCACATCAAGGGACCAACAAGGAGAGGAGAAGATGAACCAGCAATGCTCGATCCGATATTTACCCTAAATGAGTGGGATATAAGGGAAGTTAAGATGGACGCACCCTTGGGAATGAGTGACCACAGTGTATTGAACTTTGGGTACCTAGTAGAGCTAGGAATTATCTGCCCCAAAAAAGAACTAGGAAACAAAAGGCTGGCATACCGAAAGGGGAACTATGAGGAAATAAGAAGTCTCCTAAGGAAAATATCTTGGGACACAGACCTCAGAGCTAAGTCTGTGCAAGATATGATGGACTATGTTACCCAAAAGTGTCAGGAGGCAGTAAACAGGTTCATCCCGACTCAAAGGGAAAAATCCGAGAAGCAAAAGAAGAATCCATGGTATAACAGGTCATGTATGGAAGCAAAGGGACTAAACAAAAGTGCGTGGAGGAACTTCTGGAATAACAGGACATCAGAAAGCAGAGAGAGATACCAGAGAACCAGCAATGAGTATGTTAGGGTGAGAAGAGAAGCAGAGAAAAATTATGAAAATGATATAGCAAACAAAGCCAAGACCGAACCAAAGCTACTCCACAGTCACATCAGGAGGAAAAACAACAGTGAAAGATCAGGCAATGAAACTTAGAAAAGGCGAGGACAGGTATACAATGAATGAAAAAGGTGTGTGTGAAGAACTCAACAATAGGTTCCAGGATGTCTTCACAATAGAACAAGGTGAGATCACTGTGCTAGGAGAAAGGGAAGTAAACCAGGCGGCCTTGGAAGGGTTCGAAATTACTAGAGAGGAGGGCAAGAGACACCTGCTTGATCTGGATGTTAGAAAGGCTGTTGGTCCAGACGGGATCTCACCATGGGTACTGAAAGAGTGAGCAGAAGCCCTTTAATTGCCACTCTCCATAGTGTATAGTAGGTCACTGGAGATGGGAGACCTTCCAGAAATAAGGAAGACGCCGAATGTGGTCCCAATATACAAAAAGGGTGACAGGTAAGAGGCACTGAACTACAGGCCAGTGTCCTTGACTTGTGTACCATGCAAGGTGATGGAGAAGATCGTAAGGAAAACCTAGTACCACATCTGGAGAGAAGGGACTTCGTGACGAATCGCCAACATGGGTTCAGGGAGGGTAAATCTTGCCTGACAGGCTTAATAGAATTCTACGAAAAGGTGACAAAGATTAAGCAAGAAAGAGAAGGGTGGGCGGACTGCATTTTCTTGGGTTGTAGGAAAGCCTTTGACACAGTACCGAATAAGAGGCTGGTACATCAGCTTGAGAGACAGGCATGTGTAGCTGGTAAGGTGCTCCAGTGGATGAGGGAGTACCTAAGCAATAGAAAGCAAAGAGTTACGGTGAGGGGTGAGGCCTCAGATTAGCTTGAAGTCACCGGTGGAGACCCACAGGGCTCAGTACTCGGTCCTATCTTCTTTCTGATATTTGTAAATGATCTCCCGGAGGGTATAGATTCATTTCTCTCAATGTTTACTGACGATGCCAAAATTATGAGAAGGATTAAGACTGAGGACTGCTTGAGGCTTCAAAAAGACCTAGACAAGCTGAAGGAATGGTCGAACAAATGGCTATGAGAGTTTAACCCAAGCAAATGCAATGTAATGAAGATAGGTGTAGGGAGCAGGAGGCCATATACAAGGTATCATCTGGGAGATAGAATTCTTTAAGACTCAGAGATAGAAAAAGACTTGGGGGTTGACATCAGGTCAGACTTGTCCCCTGCAGCTCATATCAAGAGGATAACATCAGCGGCATATACCAAGCTGGCCAACATACGAAACATTCAGAAACTTGTGTAAGGAATCATTCAGAACTTTGTATACCACATATATCAGGCCAATCCTGGAGTATGCAGTCCTAGCGTGGAGTCCATATCTAGTCAAGCATAAAACTAAACAGGAAAAGGTTCAATGTTTGCCACCCGACTAGTACCCGAGCTGAGAGGTATGAGCTAGAGGAGAGACTACGGGAATTAAACCTCACTTCGCTGGAATACAGAAGAGTTAGGATGACACATTCACATTCAACTATCACCTAGTACATTAGTACACATTCAACTATCACCTACACCAGAACAAGAGAAGCCATTACGTGACTTAACTTCCAGTAGAATTATATGTTCCCAGTACAGACCTCCAGCTACTACTGAGCTCCCACTGGTTGACAACCCACCCCCATCTGCCTCTACGAGGGGATGATGAATGATTAATTATATTCTTAACTATCAAACTAATTACAAAAGTAATACTTCTCAAACAAACAAAATCATACTAATATAATGTTTCACATATTCTAATAATATAACTAAAAGTATAAACGTTCTTAATTAATTGAAATAATAGTTGCTTCTAAAAGGAGGCGACATCTGCCAATCCAACAGCCGATCAATATCTTCCTGTCCATTCACAGGTATTAGACAGGATCATTTCCTGTCCCTCCAACAAGCAAGCCAAGACACCAATTATGTTGCCACGTCCTATCCTAAGAGAAAACACATGTATATATTTATATAATTCACATTGTATGTATATACAGTATTATTTATCCTGTGGCAATCCATATTCTGATATGGATATGTAACAATCCTCCCAACCATCCCTCACTCCCCCATCCCCTATTCGTCCCCACCATTCCCCCCCCCCCTCTCCTGTCCCATCGTCCTTTCGACCATTCTCCACTCCCCATCCCATAGTCCTCCCCACCATTACCCCCTCCCCATCCCCACGTCCTCCCCACCAATCCCTACTCCCCTGTCCCCTTGCCCTCTCCACCATTCCCCATTTCCTTGTCCCCTCCTTCCCACCATCCCCTACTCCCCCGTTCCTCGTCCTCCCCCATCATTCCCCACTCTCCCATCCCCTTTTCCTCCCTACCATCCCCTGTCCTCCCCACCATTCTTCACTCCCTGTCCCCTCGTCCTCACACTCCCCCACTCCCTCGACCCCTCGTTTTCCCCGCCCTTATCCCTTCTCCCATACCCTCGTCCTCCACACCATTCCCTGGCCAATGCATTTTCAAATGATCTGATGTTCCTTCAGAAAACTGGGAACATCAAATGATCTGATGTTCATACCACTGAAAAATAAGAAGAGTTTAAAAAACGAAATGAAAAACAATGAAACGGTAAGAATATGAACTATACTCACAAAATGAACGGTATGGTAAACAACACAGCTCAATTCCAATGCAATGTCAAAAACATAATTAAATCAAAATGAAAATAAATCGAAATCTATGAAAAATCAATATACCAATGCAAACGGAAACATTGAAATGGAACTAACATATTTAGTATAGCATTTGTTGCTTTTACTTGCAATAGATGGCTCTGTTTTTAAAAATAAAAACATATTTTTACCTGTCGCAGGTGTGGCATCTATATAGTAGGTATATAAAAACATGCGCATATTCGAATGGAACGTTGTATCAAAATTTCAAAGCAATCGGTGAAGAACTTTCAGAGATTACAGCGTGTATTGCTCTTACGTCCAACAAATAGCACTATTTTAAAAAAAGCATGTTTTTACTGTCACAGGTGTGGCAGGTATATAGTAGGTATATAAATATCATGCGCGTATTCGAATACATGCATGATTTATATGGCTAATTCATTGTCGTTCATTCACTAACTCGTTGTGTCAAAATTTCAAAGCAATCAGTAAAGAGGTTGTGAAGATTCCCCTCACATGAAAACTCACATAAAAAACAGTTAAAAGAAACATAGTTTAGCTGTCACAGATGTGACATCTACATAGTATGTACATACAAACATGAGCGTATGCGAATGGAATGTTGTCAAAATTTCAAAGCAATCGGTGAAGAACTTTCGGAGATTATCGATTTTGAACAAACGAAAATAAACTTTTTTATATAGATATATATGGAAGGAGAATTATAGTAAGCAAAACAAAACAAGCAAACACAATACACGCATTAGTATCCTCCCTATCGACTGTTCTCTATTTCCACCTTTAGTAAGTCACTCTGGGACACCTCGTTTCACAGCAGAAGGGGGCACGTTAAGCATGTGAGAATCTAGCTCAGCACACACCAGTTGTCTTGTGTTTACGTCCCCTGCTGAACCTGTGGATGGGCCTCTCTCCTTTACACTCTCGCCTCACCTTCCTCTTAACTATTCATTATTACTCCCACGCAACTCCCCTGATATTATACTAGTAGCCATGGATATTTATTTCCTCATGCATGAATGAACTCATAGAAGCAACAAGGAAAACACCTAACTAAACAGATTAACATTTAACAAACTAAGGAATACAGTGATGACAAATGAGGTAAAGACCTTTAATCAGTCCTTCAATACCCCAACAAAGTCTTACCTCCACAACGTGGGTTGAATATCCCAATGCACACGTATACTGATAAGCATTCTCTCCAGTATCAGAATAGACTTCTGCTCAAGAAATATATGTGTATCACAAGCTGCTATACAAATACAGGCATTTATATAATTATTTTCACATCTCAATGCTAGGATGTGATAGGATTTCACATCTCAATGCTAGGAGCTTCTTGGTTACTCAACAGACTGGTACAGCATGGCACAATCAATCTCGGTAAAGTCACTCACAGTAATAGTTTCCTCCAATCCTATAATACATTATAACATATCCTCAGTATGACAAACAGGGATGATAATCATATTAGAAATAACAACCCCTTTTTGACCACACACTAGTTATTGCTAGCCTCTCGCTGTGGGGACGTGTCCATCAACATGCTTGGCCTTTATTCCAGTCAGAATGGTTTTGTTGTTGTTGTTGTTGATTTAGGGGCGACGACGATCGTGGGATCGGATGCGCCCCGGAGTACCCGTTAAGGGTGAATCGCGAAGCCAGGAAAGGTGAAACGCCAAGCCAAAACGCGAAACGAGTGATGCCAATCACTAAAAACTAATATGCCATACGGCAAATAAACGCACAGTCAGGCAATGATTGGGGAGTCCCAGGAGTCCCTCAGGGTGACAAGCACCGGCCCCGCCCCACACAGAGAACACCAGGCAGCAAAACCAAAACTCGGCCCCCAACTAAAAGGCAAAAAGTCATCCAGTATCCCCCGGCAGAGCAGAAGCGGCCTCCCACCACGGCTGAGGGCACACCAGGAGCCCACCAAGACCCGCCAACCCCTGGCACTTCTCGGCCAAGCCGGCCCCCGAACACCGTCACCCCCCGGGAGAACCAGCCAGAACACGCCAAAAAAATGTATCAACAATGATACATTTATGACCCAAGGTGATATGTGTGCCAGGCGTCGTACAAGCGGGCCGTTGAAGAGGGATACCAAACGGCAGTAGCAAAGCCAAAACACGAAAACAGGACGTGATCCGGCAGCTCCCAGGCGGAGGAGGTATCCAGACTTCCGCTCGGCGTCAAGGTTGAACCAGGAGTCCATCACAATGGTTTTGGTTGTGTATAATCTCATGTTGACCAACACTAAATAATAAACAAATGAGAACCTCTCACCTTCTCCACTATGGATGTGGATAACGTTCTACAGGAGTTACAAATTATACCATGTCACACCTCTCCTCACTCGTCATCCTACCTTCCTGCCAGCAGGTGTACACACTCCTGTAGTCATTTATATGCTATAATAATATTTTCTACTGCATGAAATCTAAAAGCAAAATTAATAGAGCGTGTCGCCTCGACACCCCTCTATACGGCCGCCAGCGGCGTCTGGCAACTTTCACCCAAGCCTATGTTTCCAGGCGCGCTGCACATATGTTTTAAACACCTGCAACGGCTCCCACACCACCCACCGATCCTGTAGTGCGTGCGGTAGTGCACTCAACACCAGCGGCTAGTTCACCAACTACAACACCAACACCCCATCTAATGTGCTAGCAGACAAACAGCCAGTCCTCGTCAACAAAACCACCAACGCTCCTGTTGCAATGGCAACACTCACCCCTCGGTAACAGAGGCCCACACCTGCACCTTCGACGCACACCGCACAAGACACAAAATTAATTGAATTAAATAACTCATTAGACGAAAAAGTCCGGGTGGGAGTACCATCTTAGTCCCTACAGTCAGGATGATTTCCTACTCCAGGACTCTCCAGCAGGCTCGACGGACAGCATCGCCGTGTCTACAGGCAGCAGGGCGACGAAAGAGAAGGCCAATAGGACGCTGTCCTAGGAAGAACATCGACCCTGTCCATCCACAGATCTTCAGTATAAGCTACTATATGGCAGTACAAAACAGCTTTCATATTTTCTTCTTTTTATTACAAAATATAATTATCTACTGGCCACGAGCTAGCTATCAAGATTGAATGTGTGCCCAGTGCCGCTGCTCCAGATGGTCTGGTGGTTGGGGTCTTGTCACACTTGGACAAGATGCACGTCTGCAAGCATGTTGGTGCTGCTGTTGACAACTGCTGCTGAGTTGAGTGCTGGCATTATGCAGCCGAAGAATAAGGTTCACCACATGTTAGACCACGTGCTTCGTAACGCAACGGCCTCCACTTACAAGCTACTCATGCTTGTAAGCCACCGTGCCACCTCATAGGTGGCTTGATCTGCATCTATCAATCTCCGGTCAACAGTGAAGCGTGCTACTGCCGCTCCTCTCTGGCAATGTCACACTAAATTCCCTCTCATATAAAAATCCTACCCCTTATACAGTGTTGTGAAAGTTACTGAGTATCACTTAGAACCACTGTCTATTCATCTCACAGCGCAAAGCTAGCCGCAATAGTTTTGCTGTGTTTAATCTAATAAACCAACAAACTCAAAATGAAGGTGGTGGTAGGATAAAAGAACATAGAAACTGTATGGAGGAGGGAACTAAAAATTCCCTCTAATGCTTTGTGTGTGTTTTTCTCCGATCCCTTAACTTTCAGCCGGAGGTCGTGCTCCCCTCCTAGTATAGATATATAATATATTAATATAATATATATATATATATATATATATATATATATATTATTAATATAATTATATATATATAAATATTATATATAATAATATATATATATATATATATATATATATAAATATATATATATATATATATCTATATATAATATATATATATATATAAATATACAATAATATATATATATAATATAAGATAATATATATATTATATATATATTAAATATCAATATATAAATATATATATATATAATATATATAGATAATATATATATATAATATAATATATATATAATATGATATATAAATATATATATATATATATATATATATATATATATATTAAAGAATATATATATATATATATATATATAAATAGATATAATATATATATATAATATATAATATATCTATATATATATAATATATATATATATATAGAATATAATATATATAATATATATATATATATATATAAATATAATATATATATAATATATATATATATATAAATATATATATAATTATATATATAATATATAGAGAATATAATATATATATATTATATTATATATAGATATATACTATAGATATATATAATATATATATATATATAATATATATAAATATATATATATATAAATATATATATATATATAATATATATAATATATATATATATATATATAAGATAAATTATATATATATATATATATAATATAAATATATATACATATATATAGTATAAATATATATATATATAGATAGATCTAGATATTCTAAGATGTTCGCCATCTTTCAACAATATTAATTAGAAGAGTACGACAGCTTGCTGAAATCAACACTTAAAAAAGCCCTCAATCGTTCCCTCAGCACACTCGCAGTGGAAACAGGCCTCCCTTCCTGCAGACTCGGGGGCCTTGGCGTGCGCACAGCAACACAAATGCTGTACCAGCGTTCCTGTCACTCTTCAGTGGGGGTCTGACAACTTGGGGAAGGAAATCCTACCTGAGCCCGTAGGTCAACAGGCAGGGGTACATGATTCCATCTTCACAGACTGCACAACCAAATGGGACTCTCTCGCAGGACCAGCAACCCAACCACTGCCTTCTGATCCCATAAGCAATCCAGCTGGGATCGCCCAATTGCCGACCAAGAAGCTGCGACTTTGCTAGAAGCTGCGACAACACCACATGACCATGCCCGACTTAGAGTCAGTAGCCTCCCCATGCAGGTGATTTCCTATTAGCAATCCCAATATCAGCAACCGGCACTCGTCTCACACCGCAGGCCATTCGAATTGCCGTGGCTCTCCGTCTCGCTGCCCCAATCCACACCGAATACAGGTGTATTTGCGGCGAGGCAGAGACCAACAGGTACGGACGGCATGGCCTTCTCTGCCAAAGGACAGGAGGATGGCATGCAAGACACGGCGAGGTCCATGACATTATTAAGAAGAGCCTTACCACAGCCGGTTGTCCAGCAGAGGGAGAGGAGCCCCGTTCCTAACCGTCCCGCAACGGCTGATGAGCCGTCGGTCGCCCAGACGGAATCACGGTGGACCCTTGGAAGAATGGTAGACAGTTTGGTGTTGGGACTACACTTGCGTTTCAACTCTAGACCATACCTATTGGACTTCAGTGCGACTCAAGCAGGAGGAGCTGCGAATCACCGGGAAGCGGCCAGTCACGTAAATACAGAGACCTTGAGCACCACTCCAATTTTGTCCCCATTGCACTCAGAGACACTTGGGTGCCTGGGGTTCAAAGTGCTGCTAGCTTTTGAAGGGAGTGGGGTCTTAGCTAATCGACACAACTAGAGACCCTAGGGCTGCCAGTTTCTTTTCAGCGCCTCAGTGTGGCAATCCAGGAGAGAACTGCTCACTGCATCCATGGTTCCTGCCCGCCATCTGAGAGGCTGGAGGAGCTTTTCAACTTGTAACAAAGCATCCTTGTACCCTGCATGTAATCAATACTGTACCTTTTTTGTGTAATGACCTTTTCCAAATAAGTTAGATTAAATATACACACATACCAAAGAATAGGGGTGGATGGAGAAGAAATATCAAAGTTGTTCAGTGAGGCATCTACACGGTCTTCTCGGGTGTCTTAGTACTCTTTATTTTCTTCTCCGAGGGCTATGAGTCCCTACAGTGTCACCAGAGGTGGTACCCCTTCTAGGTGTTAAAAAAAGTTTATATATATATATATATAAATATATCTAGATAGATATTAAATTCGATATATATATATATAATAGGATATAGATAATATAATATCTATATATATATATATAGTATAGATATAATATATAATAGATAATATATATATAATAAATTATAGATATATCGATATCGAGGAATTATAGTATATAGATAATATAGATATATATATATATATATATATATATATCTATATGTATAAATATATATATATTATATAATATATATTATAGCATTAATATATATCATATAGATATAAGATAGATATATACTATATAGTATAGCTATATATATATAAATATATTATATATATATATATATATATATGCGAACAAGCCTGAATGGTCCCCAGGACTATATACCACAAAAGACAGGTACAAGAGGAGTGTTGTTAACGCTTATGTCGACCGTTATCCCTACAGACAAAAAGTGAGTTTTCATTCATATATATATATATATATATATATAGATATATATATATATACTATTATATAATATATATATAATAATATATATATATTATATATATTATTAATGTCAGACCACGGAGGCAAAATAGAAACCAGGAATTTCCTTAAGTACTTTCGTATATTAATACATCTTCAAGGAAGTCTAGAGGATGTATTTAATATACGAAAGTCAGTTAAGGAAATTCCTGTTTCATTTTTCCCTCCGTGGTCTGA
>WNGS01000337.1:13486994-13500015 GCA_020271785.1 Procambarus virginalis | reverse complement strand
AATTGTGAGATTATTACAATATTAGTATATAAATTAATAAAAGTTAATTAACGGCTGAATGGTGGGATATAATTTAGATTTGTTGTGACGTTGTCGTCGTGTGTAAAGACGCTCGTCTTGGCCCGTGTGGTATGCTGTCGTCGTTGTCGCGTGTGGAATGATGTTAATTAAATATGTCATAGTGGTGGTCAACCATCAAGTCTGGTAATACCTTATCCCTCTTCTTATCCTTTAGTCCCTTTTATTCATAACATAAATAGCAGAACCCGTGACACAGTTAAACGTGCAGTATAGGATTTGGAACGTAATCTTCGGCCCTGTATTATTATTGGGAAATTAAACTGGATTAGAGATATTATGATTTATTAGTATACATTCCTGCCACAATATGGTATATCATGTGAGAAGAGGGGAAGAGAGACGAGGGGAGACAAGAATGTAAGAAAGTAGAGTGGAAACGAGAATGGAGAAGGGATATACGCTCATGAAAATATTTATATAGGGGGATGTATTGCAAGGTAAATCTTGTTAAGTCTCTCAACACATCAGAGGACGGTGGGAGTCAGGCGAGGGGAAGCCAGGCGAGGGGAGGGGGAAGAGAGGCCCGCCTCACTAGTACAAGGGGGAGAAGGTACTCGACAAAGGTAAACACATTACATATTATAAACATTATTCCCATTACTCTCTTCGTTACTGGTCATTATTCTCTTCGTTACTGGTCATTATTCTCGTTACTGGTCATTATTCTCTTCGTTCTGGTCATTATCTCTTCGTTACTGGTCATATTCTCTCTCTGTATTACTCTTCGTTACTGGTCATTATTCTCTTCGTTACTGGTCATTATCTCTTCGTTACTGGTCATTATTCTCTCGTTCTGGTCATTATTCTCTTCGTTACTGGTCATTATCTCTTCGTTGCTGGTCATTACTCTTCGTTACTGGTCATTATTCTCTTCGTTACTGGTCATTATTCTCTTCGTTCTGGTCATTATTCTCTTCGTTACTGGTCATTATCTCTTCGTTACTGGTCATTATTCTCTTCGTTACTGGTCATTATTCTCTTCGTTACTGGTCATTACTCTCTTCGTTACTGGTCATTACTCTCCGTTCTGGTCATTATTCTCTTCGTTACTGATCATTATTCTCTTCGTTACTGGTCATTGCTCTCTTCGTTACTGGTCATTACTCTCTTCGTTACTGGTCATATTCTCTTCCGTTACTGGTCATTATTCTCTTCGTTACTGGTCATTACTCTCTTCGTTACTGGTCATTATTCTCTGTTACTGGTCATTATTCTCTTCGTTACTGGTCATTACTCTCTTCGTTGCTGGTCATTATTCTCTTCGTTACTGACATTATTCTCTTCGTTACTGTCATTACTCTCTTCGTTGCTGGTCATTATTCTCTTCGTTACTGGTCATTATTCTCTTCGTTACTGACCATTATCCTTCTCTTCGTTACTGGGTTCATTACTCTCTTCGTTGCTGGTCATTATTCTCTTCGTTACTGGTCATTATCTCTTCGTTACTGGTCATTACTCTCTTCGTTACTGGTCATTATTCTCTTCGTTACTGACCATTATTCTCTTCGTTACTGACCATTATTCTCTTCGTTACTGGTCATTATTCTCTTCGTTACTGGTCATTATTCTCTTCGTTACTGGTCATTACTCTCTTCGTTACTGGCTCATTACTCTCTTCGTTACTGGTCATTATTCTATTCGTTACTGACCATTATTCTCTTCTGTTACTGGTCATTATTCTCTTCGTTACTGGTCGTTATTCTCTTCGTTACCGGTCATTACTCTCTTCGTTACTGGCCATTACTCTGTTCGTTACTGGACATTTCCATGTGTAACACATCCTCATCAAGCTCCTGGTCGCCAGGCGCACTCGTTGTTGAGCAACACACTCCGATGATGAAATACCGGACATGTTGTTGGAGATGATCCTGTCAGGGTCATCCTGAAAAAAAATCCTGAAAAAAGACCTAACACAGTGTCGGATACGTGATACAGATATTGACGTTGGGGACTGTGGAGAGCACACGACCCTTGCCAGCCTGCCACACCCGCCCATATCAACACCTGTACAGCTACCATCACCACCTCTGCTGTGACCCAGCATGTACCACCTATGACTGATACGCTGTGGTCATTACCTAGTGTCGGTGTACATTTATTTTCATTATTTACCATGTGACTTTTGAGTCTTTATAGTAAAATGTAAGTATATGTTCACGTGTATGCTACTGTTATTCATTGGAGCTTAGTAATGCGCATATTGATGGGTTGTTGAGTGAGCGTAATTGATCGTGTAGGCCGGCCCCCCTCCCGCCAATTCTGGCCTAGGAGAGTTGAAGTATAACTAACCTGGTGAGGTTGGTAGTCTTCATGTTGTGGATATATGTATTGTCGGGTGTCACGGTTCTCGTTAGTGAAGGTTAAAGCAACGGTAGACTGGATCTCCTCTCCAGGTGGTTGCTCCGACAATAACCCTTACTCACCGTCGTTCTACGGGTCTTCCCTCGATCCTCTAGGCTCCACTGCACGCCCCGGAGAGTACCCCAGTCGATCTCACAACCGGCCTTAAGTTGCAAGATGAGTGGAGGCACAGATCGTTCCCTCAATCTGTGGCCCGCCCCGACACAGAACTCTTACACAGCCTTCAAGGTCGCCAACTGGTGTTTTTAGGTGTCCAGTAACACAGCAGTGGTGAGGTGTAATTGTGGTAATTGTGGTAAGAGCAATTTCAAATAGTATGGTATCAGGCAGGTCACTCTGTTTTACTTTTTACTTCATTACACGGTCACAAGATCAATGGAGGGGATGATATCAAACACCAAAGAGTTTTGGTATTTTACTTAAAAGACAACGAGAAATATATATGCATCAATGTATCAGGAACAATGTATGACAGTTGCTCAATCCGCAGCAGAATAATCTGGAGCGCACCGATATGGCAACACCCGGCAGCACCACGCGTCACCTGTCAGATATCAGCTGACCGGGACCCTCGCGATCGTGAGAACAGACTAGTACTTGTTTTCTAATTCTATCACGATCCCCGTTTATTTAACTTTTCACAAAACACTGTATTTATCATTCACATGGCATACTTATGATTTCACTGGCCTCACGATCAATATCTTATTCACACTGCACTCACAGTGACTTTTCACCGACCAAAAGATTACTCTATTCTTAATAATATTTACTGTGAATGCACTCGCTTGATCACTGAACTTTCTTTATATCTATACTTTCTCTTAAAGAGATATCACTGCAATCACTTCACGTATATGATATTATTCAGTACACAGGCATGTACATAGATAAATCAGTAATCGAATTACAGGCATATATATATATAAATCATGAAGATCAATACACAGGCATTTATATCAATAAATCATGGAGATCAACACACAGGCATTTATATCCATAAATTCTAGGCTCCTAGCCTAACACCAATATCTGGTTTACTACCAATATATATATAATAATAATCACAGGAAATTAATAATAGTCACAGTAAATTCTTTGATGAATCCTGGTGCTTGCACACACCCACACATAGATATATATGTAAACTAATACTGTGAGCGCTCTCGGTAGCCTCACCACACACTGTGCTCTCTGTGACTTAGACGCAGGTGAGACTTGCTCACGACATATAAATATCCTGACAAGAAAATATATAGCTAACTAAAGGGGAAATGGGAGGGTAACTGTAAACACCTACTTTACCAATCCTAGGATGACAGTTGGGTTGTAGCTCCTGGTCCAGGCTCTCGCCTCGTACACCCTCCAGAAACACAAGCCCACGCCTTAGGATTTTCGCGTCTCGCCGCTTTCTGTACACTGCAGGTCCATGCTTCTTCCCCTACAGTACGTCGCCGGGTTGAAGTCGGTCTCCTGGCCATCAACTTTCCTACCAACTACGGCAGCCAGCCTACGTCTCGGCGGTCGTCGTACGTTTCCCAATAGTCCCTTGTCACTGTACTCCCAGAGGAACTGCCTCTCACCACTACGAAGTCACTGTGAAGTTATCAGCCGTCCCAGACGATACTGCTTAAGCTCCACACGCACAGCACCCGACTTCAGAGCACTTGAAGCTCACACCACTGTCAATTCCCTCGTCGTCTAGATATGTTACTAGGTATTTTGGAAGACTTTTCGACGTGCTTGCATCCAACTGTTGACTCGTAGGGTTCCACAAAGGTATGTATGGTTACTGTCAAACTTGACAGGATCGTCGATCACACGTTCAACCAAGTTAACAAGGTAGTCAACTCGGTTCACTCACAGTGGCTTGGCCCGGCCACTAAGCTGTCTCTTATACTGGTGGACTGCCAAGGACGTCACACGCGACGATGCCTGGCCCACTTCTTGCAACGCACCTGTTCCGGAGCACTTGTTGCTCAATATTCTGTCAATTCCTTATCTGAGCCACATCTGGGTTGTAGGAAGACCTCACAGAGTGCGCGCTAACAACTGGAGACGCTACATCCACCGGAGTTCGGTAAATCCGTCACTCTGACAGGATGACCGATCGCACGTCCTGCCTCTCGGACGTGTCGTGAAAGACTGATAGCGCTAAGGCGCCACCACGGCTGGACTCCCCCTGCCTATGTGACGTCACATTTTCCAAAGTCGGTTTTCATTGGCTCCCAGTGCCACGTCGCTGACGGTGACCAATCTGGCGCCACTGACGTCACACAGTTTTGGCGGGAGAACAGACTCGCCAGCGCCATTTTGGCTCCCTAAAGGGCCTATCCCACAGGCCAAAACATTCTTCTTTCACGAATTTCTCGGCTCATCGAGAATATTACTCTCTCCCACATATGTTCAATTGAAGCCTGCAATGTAGAGAACGCTCGGGAATAGTAGACATGACTCTTACAGCAGGCGTGGGAGAATTAGAAGGGGAGGAACACCGTCACAGTATGTATAATATTAGATTGTGTGTACTATATTCTTGTGTAGTAAACATCGTTGTACGTTCCAAGTCTTATGATATACTTTAAGTTACAAATGTTTATTTTTTGTACTCGATATTGGTGGTTATATAATTTTGGCGGAGTTGATACCGATGTTGCCGCCCCAGGTGCTCTTAGGCAGCTGGTACAACGCGTCCTCTTAAAAATAACGTCGCTTTTGGCTCGTATGCGCTCTGGCCAAAAGTGGACGTAATTTGAAATGAAATCGGCTCACGAAAGTGACGCACTATCCCGTTTTCTGTTTAAGTCGTCCGGCTTACTCGGAAAGGTTAGGTGAAGAAACTTTCAATGAACGTTTTTCATAACGTTTTAAAATTTATGAGAATTTCCTGCCCACCTAACCTATCAGAGGACCCTTAACTTACTGTTGTTGAAAAAAGAAATCTCAAATTTATTTTCATTTTTTTTCATTTTCAAATTACGTCCACTTTCGGTCATACGAGCAAACGGCCAAAAGCGACGTTATTTTTAAGAGGACAGGTTGAAGCCGGTCTCCGGGTGTTGGAGAGGAGGCCACACATGGTTTGAGCTCCATAGATATTTGTGTATACATGTCTGAGGACTTCTTACCAGTATTTATGTAAGAAGTGTTATTGCTAAAGTAGTGGCTCAGTTTTTATCAGCTTGTTTCACAATTTGATTTATTTGTCTATGTGGAAGGTGACTTTTATTTGTTAATGAGCTGGGTGGGTACTCTGTCCTTTTATTGTTGGTTGAACATAGCCTCTGGTGAGGAGTTTTGTGGGCTGCCAAAATTTTATGGCTTCTGAAATAAAACAAATTCCATGACTTTTTGTACTTAGTCAGATTTTCCTGGTTTGTGGACATAACCGAATTTCCTCATGTATGGATTCAGTCAAGTTCCTGGTCAGGAAACTTGGACTTTTGAGAGGAAATTCTAACTCACATTACCGGATATTGTAACTCTAACGTTTGGAAGACCTGTAATTGACTTTTCTTTTTGTCAAGTTGTTGAGGACTTGTACTTTCGTAGAGTAATTGACTTTGTCACTTTTTCAGTCATTGTGGAATTTACGAAGATTCTAGACTTTGCCATTTGTTGATTCAGTTACTACATGGGTTTTCTAAAGGAAAGTTTAGACTCTGTCACTTGTCAGTCCCGAGAGGACTTAGTTTTCTGCAGGCAGGAGAGGACTTTGGTGTTATTGATGTCTCATACTGAGACTTTACCCTCTCTGGTATTACATGTCACCGCCCACCATGTTCATGACTATAGCCAGTCCGAAGTTGACTAGTGTACCATTGTGATTGTGGCCTAGTGACAGCTAGCTGCTTGATTGTGAGTAATAGTTGTGGATATAGAGCGGTGTCATGTTTCGCCCCGATAAACTGTTTGATTGTTTTTGGAGTTTACCTTTCCTTAGACGTAACATTTGGAGGCCAGATGGATTGTTGTTAAATTCTGGAAAGTTCCATGTTACCAGCGATGTTGTGGTACGCCATGATACATCTGCCATCTGATGTGTCTGTACAAAGTGCGAATGTAGGTAATGAGTCGTTTTCTGAGTTCAGTGACATAGGCTCTGTCACTGAGAGCCTCTGTCATACTCGGGGTATTGAGTACGCTGCCCTAGCCTGGAATTCCATCCTAAAGAAACACAAAAATATAAAAGGTCGAGAAATATGCAGCAAGGTTCGTTCCTGAACTATGGTGACTGATTTATGAACAAAGACTATGGGAACTAGACTTCAATACACAAGAAAAGAAAGAATAGGGCGGACATAATAACGACGTACAAGATACTACGGGTGACTTACAAAGTAAATAAAGAAGCAATGTTCAAATTAAGGAACGGATGAATAGCAGAATTTAATTGGAAACCGGAGCACAGATGAGTCTGAAAGAACTTTCTCAGTCTAAGACTCGTTAATAAATGGAACGGATTAGATAAGAAGATTGCCGAAGCCAATTCGATAGACAAATTTTAAAGTAAATATAACAAGAAATCGAATAAAAAAGAATCATTGCATTGAACTAATGATAGTTCATTAGTTCCTCGAAAGGCGAGGTTTTAGAGCAAGACTCGGCACTGCAAGCACAAGTAGGTAAGTACACGCCACACCTGTCCCCCTGAAGCCCATATCATGAGGATAACATCAGCGGCATATGCCAGCTTGGCCAACATAAAAACTGCCTTTAGAAACTTGTGTAAGGAATCATTCAGAACCTTATGTACCACATAATGGAGTATGCAGCTCCAGCATGGAGTTCGTATCTAAAGAAGCACAAGACTAAATTGGAGAAGGTTCAGAAGTATGCCACCAGACTAGTACACGAGTCAAGGGGTATGAGCTATGAGGAGAGACTACGGGAACTATGTCTCACGTCTCTGGAACACACAACAGTTACGGAAGACATGATCCGCACATACAAGGTTCTTAGATGAATTGATGGGGTAGATGAAGACATTATTTAACATAGGTGGATTACGCACTAGGGGACACAGGTAAAAACAGAGTACCCAAATGAGCCATAGACACATTAGAAAACACGTTTTCAGTGTCAGAGTAGTTAATTATCAAACGTAATGCATTAGGCAGTGATGTGGTGGAGACCAACTCCGTATACAGATTAAAATATAGATATAATAGGGCCCAATAGGCTCAGGAACCTATTACATCAGTTGATTGACAGTTGAGAGGCGGGGCCAAAAGGCCAAAGCTCAACCCCTGCCATCACAATTAGGTGACAATTAGGTGCCTACACACACACACAAACATGGGATAGCGCTCGGGGGTCGTAGTTCGTAGGGCCAGGGTTCAATTCCCGTTGAGGCAGAAACAAATGGGCAGAGTTTCTTTCACCCTGATGCACCTGTTTACCTAGTAGTAAATAGGCCAGTAAGATAGCTGCTACGGGCTGCTTCCGGGGGATGTGTGGTGCGTGTGTTAGAAAATATGTAGTAGACATAATAGAAGAAAATAGGCTGGTTAGAAAGGCGGGGTCCAAGAGTTAATACCTTAATTCTAAAGGTACAAATTGCAAATACATACGCACACACACACACACATACACACACCACACACACACACACACACACACACACCACACACACAACACACACACAACACACCACACACACACACACACACACACACACACACACACACACACTCTCTCTCTCTCTCTCTCTCTCTCTCTCTCTCTCTCTCTCTCTCTCTCTCTCTCTCTCTCTCTCTCTCTCTCTCTCTCTCTCTCTCTCTCTCTCAACACATCAAGGGACCGACAAGAATGAGAAGGGAAGATGAACCAGCAATGCTTGATCTGATATTTACCTCGAATTACCCACCAGTCTCCGTCGTGTAATGGTAAGACACTTGCCTGGCGTCCCGCGAGCACTTTGTCATGGGTTCGTATCCTGACCGGGAAGGATTTACTGGGCGCAAATCCTTAACTGTAGCCTATGTTTAACGCAACAGTAAAATGTGTACTTGGATGAAAAAACGATTCTTCGCGGCGGGGATCGTATTCCAGGGACCTGCCCGAAACGCTACGCGTACTAGTGGCTGTTCAAGAATGTAACAAACTCTTGTATATATCTAAAAAAAAAAATGAATGGATGTAAGGGGAAGTTAGATGGAAGCACCCTTGGGAGTGATTGATCACAGTGTATTGATCTTCAGTACCGGTGAACTAGGACTATTTCCCCTAAAAAAGGAATAGGAAACAGAGGCTGGCATACCGAAAGGGGAGTTATGAGCAGATGAGAAGTTTCCTAAGGGATATACCATGGGACACAGACCTCAGCGATAAGTCTGTATAAGACATGATGGACTGTCACCCAAAGTGTCAGGAGGCAGTTAACAGGTTTATCCCGGCCAAAAGGAAAAATCCGAGAAGCAAAAGAAGAATCCATGGTTTAATAGGGCATGTATGGAAGCAAAGGCGCTGAACAAAAGGGCACCGGGGAACTTCCAAAATAACAGAAAACCAGAAAGCAGAAAGCTTTCCAGGCTCTCTTACCAGAGAACCAGGAATGAGTATGTTAGTGTGAGAAGAGCAGCTGAGGAAAAGGTATGAAAATGATATAGCTAATAAAGCCAAGACTGAACCAAAGCTACTACACAGTCACATCAGGAGGAAAACAACACTGAAAGAACAGGTAATGAAACTTAGAACAGGCGAGGACAGGTATACAGAGAATGACAGAGGTGTGTGAAGAACTCAACAAGAGGTTCCAGGAGGTCTTCTCAATAGAACAAGATGAGGTCACTGCGCTAAGAGAGGGGGCAGTAAACCAGGCGGCCTTGGAAGAGCTCTAAATTACGAGAGATGAAGCAAAGAGACACCTGTTGGATCTGGATATTAGAAAGGCTGTTGGTCAAGACGGGATCTCACCATGGGTATTGAAAGAGTGTGCCGAGGCACTTTGTTTGCTACTCTCCATAGTGTATAGTAAGCCAATGGAGATGGGAGACCTACGCGAAATATGGAAGACGGCTAATGTGGTCCCAATATACAAAAAAGGTGACAGACAAGAGGCACTGAACTGCAGGCCAGTGTCCTTGACTGGTATACCATGCAAGGTGATGGAGAAGATCGTGAAAAAAAACCTAGTAACACATCTGGAGAGAAGGGACTTCGTGATAAATCACAAACATGGGTTCAGGGAGGGTAAATCTTGCCTTACAAGCTTAAAGGAATTCTATGACCAGGTGACAAAGCATAAGCAAGAAAGAGAAGGCTGAGCGGACTGCATATTTTTGGACTGTCGGACAGCCTTTGACACAGTATCCCGTAAGAGGCTAGTATATAAGCTGGAAAGACAGGCAGGAATAACTGGTAAGGTGTTTCAGTGGATAAGGGAGTACCTAAGCAATAGGAAACAGAGTTACAATGAGGGGTGAGACCTCAGATTGGCGTGAAGTCACCAATGGAGTCCCACAGGGCTCTGTACTCGGTCCTATCCTGTTTCTGATATACGCAAATGATCTCCCGAAGGGTATAGACTCATTCCTCTCAATGTTTGCTGACGATGCCAAAATTATGAGAAGGATTAAGACAGAGGAGGACTGCTTGAGGCATCAGGAAGACCTTGACAAACTGAAGGAATGATCGATCAAATTGTTGTTAAGAGTTTAACCCAAGCAAATGAAATATAATGAAGATAGGTGTAGGGAGCAGGAGACCAGATACAAGGTATCATATTGGGGAGGTGAAATTCTTCAAGAGTCAGAGAGAGAGAAAGACCTGGTGGTTGATATCACGCCAGACCTGTCCCCTGAAGCTCATATCAAAAGGATAACATCAGCGCCATAGGCCAGGTTTGCCAACATAAGAACGGATATTAGAAACTTGTGTAAGAAATCATTCAGATCATTATATACCACATATGTCAGACCAATCCTGGAGTATGGAGCTCCACCATGGAATCCATGTCTAGTCAAGCATACGACTAAACTGGAAAAGGTTTAAAGATTTGCCACCAGACTAGTACCCGAGCTGAGAGGTATGAGCTACGAGGAGAGACTACGGGAATTAAACCTCAAGTTGCTGGAAGACGAAAGAGTTAGGGGGGGGACATGATCACCACATACAAGACTCTAAAAGGAATTGAAGTGGTAGAAAAACACAGGCTATTTAACAATTAACACAATGGGCACAAACACTAGGGGACACAGGTGTAAATTGAGTGCCTAAAAGTGCAACAGAGATATTAGAAAGAACTTTCTTAGTGTCAGAGTGGTTGACAAATGGAATGCATTAGGATGTGATGTGGTGGAGGCTGACTCCATACACAGTTTCAAGTGTTGATATGATATAGTGAAGTAGGCTCAGGAACCTGTATATCAGTTGCTTGACAGTTGAGAGGCCTGACCAACGAGCCAGAGCTCAACCCCCGCAAGCACAAATAAGTGAGTACAAATAGGTGAGTTCACATACACACACACTTACCTTGTTAAACACAAGACAAAGTTAGAGAAGATTCAGCGGTATGCCACCAGGCTCGTCCCGAAACTGAGAGGAATGAGCTACGAGGAAAGGCTAAAGGAGCTGAACCTTACATCCCTTGAAAACAGAAGAGTAAGTGGAGACATGATAACTACCTACAAAATTCTCAGGGGAATTGATAGGGTGGACAAAGACAAACTCTTCACCACGGGTGGAACACGAACAAAGGGACACAGGTGGAAACTTAGTACCCAAATGAGCCACAGAGACGTTAGAAAGAATTTTTTCAGTGTCAGAGTAGTTAATAAATGGAATGCTTTAGGCAGTGATGTGGTGGAGGGTGACTCCATACACAGTTTCAAATGTAGATATGACAGGCCCAGTAGGCTCAGGAACCTGTACACCAGTTGATTCACAGTTGAGAGGCGGGACCAAAGAGCCAAAGCTCAACCCCCGCAAGCACAATTAGGTAAGTACAATTAGGTAAGTATACACACACACACACACACACACACACACACACACACACACACTTGGTTACCTTGAGGTTACCTTGAGGTGCTTCCGGGGCTTAGCGTCCCCGCGGCCCGGTCATCGACCAGGCCTCCTGGTTGCTGGACTGATCAACCAGGCTGTTGGACGCGGCTGCTCGCAGCCTGACGTATGAGTCACAGCCTGGTTGATCAGGTATCCTTTGGAGGTGCTTATCCAGTTCTCTCTTGAACACTGTGAGGGGTTTGCCAGTTATGCCCCTTATGTGTAGCGGGAGCGTGTTGAACAGTCTCGGGCCCCTGATGTTGATAGAGTTCTCTCTCAGAGTACCAGTTGCACCTCTGTTTTTCAACGGGGGTATTCTGCACATCCTGCCATATCTTCTGGTCGCATGTGATGTTATTTCTGTGTGCAGGTTTGGGACCAGCCCCTCTAATATTTTCCATGTGTAAATTATTATGTATCTTTCCCGCCTGCGCTCAAGGGAGTACAGATTTAGGCTCTTTAGTCGGTCCCAATAGTTTAGATGTTTTACCGAGTGGATTCTAGCAGTAAAGGATCTCTGCACGCTCTCCAGGTCAGCAATTTCTCCAGCTTTGAAAGGGGCTGTCATTGTGCAGCAGTACTCCACTCTAGAGAGCACAAGCGTTTTGAAAATTATCATCATCGGTATAGCATCTCTAGTGTGAAAAGTTCTTGTTATCCAACCTGTCATTTTTCGTGCAGTTGTGACGGCCACTTTATTGTGTTCTTTAAAGGTAAGGTCTTCCGACATGAGTACAACCAAATCCTTTACATTGCCTTTTCGTGCTATGTTATGATTTGTCTGAGTTTTGTACGTGGTTTCCGTTTTTATATTTTCATTTTTTCCATAGCGCATGAGCTGGAACTTATCTTCGTTAAACACCATATTATTTTCTGTAGCCCATAGAAAGACCTGATCTACATCTGACTGGAGGTTTGCTGTGTCCTCTACGTTGCCTACTCTCATGAAGATCCTGCTGTCATCTGCAAAGGATGATACAGTGCTATAGGTTGTGTTCTTGTCTATGTCCGATATGAGGATGAGAAAAAGTACTGGAGCAAGCACAGTACCCTGAGGGACTGAGCTCTTAACGGTTGATGGGCTGGATTTTATTTTGTTGACTATTACACATTGGGTTCTGTTGGTCAGGAAATTGTAGATCCATCTGCCTATTTTTCCGGTAATTCCTTTTGAGCGCATTTTATGTGCAATAACACCATGGTCACATTTATCAAAAGCTTTTGCGAAATCTGTGTAAATTACATCAGCGTTTTGTTTGTCTTCCATAGCATCTAATGCCATATCATAGTGGTCCAGCAACTGCGACAGGCAAGAGCACCCTGTTCTGAAACCATGTTGTCGGGGGTTATGGAGATGCTGTGCTTCCATGTACTTTGTGAATTTTAATGATGTGCGATGTTAACGCTATCGGTCTGTAATTTTTTGCCTCTGCCTTATTTCCTCCTTTATGAAGTGGTGCTATCTCTGCTGTTTTAGTATATCAGGATAACGCCAGTATCTAGGCTTGTCTCCACAGAATGTGGAGGGCCTGCGATAGTGTTTTTTTACAGTTCTTGATGAATATGGAGT
>WNGS01000337.1:13444935-13456523 GCA_020271785.1 Procambarus virginalis | reverse complement strand
TATGACAACACTATTTACATGTGTCATCCTACTGTCACATTTTTAATCTAGTCACCACTGACATTTGTTATATAGATAGTATTTTTAGCTCCACTGTTCCTGTATAAGATGGAGGTCGCCTGTTAACAGGAATACACTGTTGGGGGATCGATATTTGAGATTTTTGTAGTGCAGCATATTGCTAAACCTCACGGGTTGCTTCTTGTTTATCATTGCAGTGTCAGAGTTACCCATCCCTCTTCCCTAGCCATCCACGAGAGTGTAATGGGAAAATGGTTCCTATTTCTCTCGTCCATTATTGACAATTGGTAGGGAGCTTTTAATTTTAGGGTAGGTTTGTTTAAGTTAAATCATAGAGAATACTTTTCTATCAAGTTTAATACACTAGATCTGTTAGTTTTAAGGATACATGTTGAATAAATGAATGTTTTGAAGACGTCACAGACGTCCCTTCTCTATAATCCATATATAACTTCCAATTAATTACACATCTTATGGCGGATTAATATATTAGTACGATCATGTGTGTAGTCTGCGTGATTCCAGACATAATTCTGTGGGACTAGGGGGGGGGGAACAAGGGTCGAAGTCCAATATTACATGGATGCTGAACACTTCATTACTCTCTCCTTCAGATTATAGTAACAATGTTTAGTCTCACCTGTTCGACAGGTAAAACTAAATATATCACGGTTCTGACCAACACAGGACTCCGAGTCTACAAAGTGATCCAACCAATAATACGTTTAGGCGGTTATGCCCAAATTATACAGGCCATTGTAGTAGACAAATCCCATCTGATCTATATGTTTAGGGTCTAGGGACAACAGCCAAATTCCTAAAAAAAATGGAATTATTTTGGCTGAAAACAAAATCATGCCTGACCACCTCTTCCTTATTGGATTCCTTGTAGGTGCAGACTATTACCATAAATTCATCACTGGACAAACTGAAAACAGGTTCATACCTGTTATTATCTGCAGGAGGCAATTTCCTCATTGGTCCAGTATTGAGTCCGAAGCAACCCACACCTGTGGACAACCGACTAGTCAACCCAGTGATGGTTGCATGACTATGTGGAGAACAGTCACCACTTAAGTTCAGAGACATGTCCCTGGAAGAGCTTGAACCCCCCTGTACATAAATTATGGCACCAAGGACATACCTAACATATTATGGCTATAAAAGTTATCGCAAGACATATATTATGGTTATCGCAGGACATATATTATGGTTATTGCAGGACATATATTATGGTTATCGCAGGACATATATATTATGGTTATCGCAGGACATATTATGGCACCATGGCACCAAGGACAAAGTTCTAGTAAAAGCGTACATCTGCCTATTCATCTGTGCCACAACAAGGTGAGTACATCTAGAAGTGACTCTCGACATGAGTGCTGAGGCAGTCATACTGGCTTTTCACAGGTTTGCTGCCCATCAATACTGTCCCAAGCTGATGATCTCAGACAATGGATTCAAACTGGAGGCAGAGGAAGCATGTCTGAGAGAAATCTGGAACCACCAAAGGGAACCACCACAGGGAGCCGGTCAGCCGAGCGGACAGCACGCTGGACTTGTGATCCTGTGGTCACGGGTTCGATCCCGGGCGCCAGCGAGAAACAATGGGCAGAGTTCCTTTCACCCTATGCCCCTGTTACCTAGCAGTAAAATAGGTACCTGGGTGTTAGTCAGCTGTCACGGGCTGCTTCCTGGGGGTGGAGGCCTGGTCGAGGACCGGGCCGCGGGTCAACGCATCTCCTTACGTCTGTCCTGGTGCAGTCATCGGGAGGGTTAACCCTTCATGCAAACTGCACCTATTCTCAAGAAGAAGAAGATACTGTGCTGATCTTGCATTTAAATCGTTAGTCCTGACCGTGTGGCTGCTTAAAGTCAACATCGAGAATTGTGAAACAAATGTGAAGTAATCTAAAAAAGTAATAATATTAGAACTAGAAAGATAGTGGAAGGGGTTCTAGTAAATGCTCTGAATACTTTGACTGGCAACAAAAGCTTTACTTCGGAGGATAGCTTAATAGGAAAATGAATCTGAGTGAATTAAAATTAGATTTCAATAAATAGATGAATGAAAGTAGTCCCATTAGCCGCGTTCCTTGGGGTATGGAGAGGGTTACGAGGGATAACATACAGATGAACACCTCGATTAATAATAACACCAGTTCTCAGACTATCAGGATTACAGAAAGGACACATGACCCAAATTCCGTGGAAGACATTACCACAGATACATCGGCAGTCGGGAATAGAAGTGACATGGTCAGGATGGATAAGTGGATTGGACCCAGGGATAGCAGCCTCATTAGGCACTGAGATGTAAATCATTAAATGAAACATTTAACATAAATCATAAACTCGTATAGGTATTGCACCATTCTATTTACTGCATTACATGTAACATTTAACTAGCACCAACTCTTATACAGGGGTGGGACAATATTAAACTAGTGTTGATGATCAGCCTAGTCTAATCTAATCAATTGTGCTAATCCAGTTTAAAGGTAGGATATCACACTTGTCTAGGGTTGAACTAAATGTACGGCCTAGAAAGTATTTAAACATTATGCAGATTCCTATAATCATCACATTACTAATTGTATTGCACATAAGTACTTATTTACGTGAATTATTACCATATACTTTATCTCATAGTAATAATTTCACCTCTGAGTGTTAATGAGTGTTCCTGTACCAACTAAGAGTGGTATTGAAGAGCTAACTTGAAGTGTTCCAACATTGATACTGATTACCACTCAAATCATTTGTGTGTATTATTATACATATATATTGTTTTTATGTGCTAACTTCCTAGGAAGATGGATATTGTAGCCTAGTGACTGAAAATATTCCAAGGCTACTACGAACAGTACTTGTTCAGCATTGCTGAGCAACCCTAGTACAAGCCCTACAAGGCTTAACCATATAGCCAGTATGGCTGCTTCAGGAAAAACTGGAAAGGACCCCTCGCAGGTCTTAAAGGCTACCTAACCAGAGAGATTAATAAATGCCACAATTTGTCTCAACAATCTCCAGTTGATTATATTGAACTGGAAAGCTACTATCAAGTAATTGCAAGTAAATTTGAGCAAGTCAAACGCCAAATAGAGAAATATTTGGCTGAACTTATCAACACTAATTTATCGGAAATAGAATTAGACGATGTTATGGTTGATCTGACAAATTATGAGGATAATACTCTGGCCAGGTTACAGCCTTTTGTCAAAATAATTGACAATTGTTCCTCTGACTCGCTGCAAGCCTTTAGACTGGAGCGTGAGTCATTACTCAAAGCACTGTCTTATGGTTGATCTAAATCTGCCCGAAACGCTTTGCGTAATAGTGGCTTTAGGCATTGTATGTACTAGCTCTATCTGTAAACTCATCAATATTTGTATCACCCCTTGTATGTATATATGCACTTTACCTGAATAAACATTTGAATTTTAATTAAATAGTGCAGACTGGTTAACTAAAGTTATTGTGAGAACTACCTAGTGAAACACTGGATAAGTTGTATATCTAACATAACAAATCCTCCTTAACAGTTCAGATCACAGCAGGTTTATGCTCTGTTTTAGAATGACAGAGCAAATACAGATGGTAAATCAACACCTAAACCTTCCCTCCATTAACCACCCATCATAAATCACAGTGTATACACACAGTACTCCAAATAAACCTAAAACATCTACCTCCATTCCAAGGTGGAAACAAGGCAGTGTGGGCACGTATGCAGTGGGTCCCTCCAAACCTACAGTTACTGTATCACCCAAGGCAGTGATTCCCAAAGATGGTGTAGGCTGGATGACGTGTTTGCTCTGTGATGAAGAACATTTCATATACCGCTGCACTAATTACCCTGATCATGCTACACACGTAAAGCGACTCAAGGAGTTGCATAAATGCACCAGGTCACATAACTCCAATACCTGCGCAACCCAAATGTGCACATGCAATAGGTTCAAATTAGATCAACACCATACAGCACTGTGTGGGGACATAAGATCAAGTTCTCCGAAACCCCAGGTGGAGGAAGAAACTTCCTCCAATGTCCAGTTCTGTAAAGTACATCAGGATGTAGGTGTCCTTTCAGCAAAGTCTGATAATAACAGCTTTGCCCACTGCCTAACTTCTCATTAAAAACAAAAGGTCCAAGGTCACCACTCGTGGGTTATTTGACCAAGGATCCCAAAAGACATTTGTCACACAGAAAGTGGCAGATGATCTAACAGTACGGACGGGTGAAACTAACAATGTTTAGTCTCACCTGTTCGACAGGTAAAACTAAATATATCACGGTTCTTGACCAACACAGGACTCCGAGTCTACAAAGTGATCCAACCAATAATACGTTTAGGCGGTTATGCCCAAATTATACAGGCCATTGTAGTAGACAAAATCCCATCTGATCTATATGTTTAGGGTCTAGGGACAACAGCCAAATTCCTAAAAAAAAATGGAATTATTTTGGCTGAAAACAAAATCATGCCTGACCACCTCTTCCTTATTGGATTCCTTGTAGGTGCAGACTATTACCATAAATTCATCACTGGACAAACTGAAAAACAGGTTCATACCTGTTATTATCTGCAGGAGGCAATTTCCTCATTGGTCCAGTATTGAGTCCGAAGCAACCCACACCTGTGGACAACCGACTAGTCAACCCAGTGATGGTTGCATGACTATGTGGAGAACAGTCACCACTTAAGTTCAGAGACATGTCCCTGGAAGAGCTTGAACCCCCCTGTACATAAATTATGGCACCAAGGACATACCTAACATATTATGGCTATAAAAGTTATCGCAAGACATATATTATGGTTATCGCAGGACATATATTATGGTTATTGCAGGACATATATTATGGTTATCGCAGGACATATATATTATGGTTATCGCAGGACATATTATGGCACCATGGCACCAAGGACAAAGTTCTAGTAAAAGCGTACATCTGCCTATTCATCTGTGCCACAACAAGGTGAGTACATCTAGAAGTGACTCTCGACATGAGTGCTGAGGCAGTCATACTGGCTTTTCACAGGTTTGCTGCCCATCAATACTGTCCCAAGCTGATGATCTCAGACAATGGATTCAAACTGGAGGCAGAGGAAGCATGTCTGAGAGAAATCTGGAACCACCCAAAGGGAACCACCACAGGGAGCCGGTCAGCCGAGCGGACAGCACGCTGGACTTGTGATCCTGTGGTCACGGGTTCGATCCCGGGCGCCAGCGAGAAACAATGGGCAGAGTTCCTTTCACCCTATGCCCCTGTTACCTAGCAGTAAAATAGGTACCTGGGTGTTAGTCAGCTGTCACGGGCTGCTTCCTGGGGGTGGAGGCCTGGTCGAGGACCGGGCCGCGGGGACACTAAAACCCCGAAATCATCTCAAGACAACCTCAAGATAACCCAGCAATAAACACTGCCCTGAATCAACAGCAGTGCCACTGGAAGTTTATACCCCCCAGACCACCATGGTATGGAGGTTTTTATGAGCGAATGGTGGGAACAGTCAAACGTGGTCTCCGGAAAACCCTCCCTCGCCAAAAAAATCGATCTCCAGGCGCTCCAAACCATTGTCACAGAAATTGAGTTTCTGGTCAATAACCGACCACTGACCAACCTCTCTGGTGATCTCTCACAACATGAGTCACTAAGTCCATCTCATCTGATGAATGGAGGACTTCTTAGCCCTCTAGCATCTCTCATGGATGAGGTTATCTTGAGATGACTTTGGGGCTTTAGTGTCCCCGCGGCCCGGTCCTCATCCAGGCCTCTAACCCCAGGAAGCAGCCCGTGACAGCTGACTAACACCCAGGTACCTATTTTACTGCTAGGTAACAAGGGCATAGGGTGAAAGAAACTCTGCCCATTGTTTCTCACCGGCGCACGGGATTGAACCCAGGACCACAGGATCACAAGTCCAGTGTGCTGTCCGCTCGGCCGACCGGCTCCAAAGGGTTACCTTGAGGTTACCTTGAGGTGCTTCCGGGGCTTAGCGTCCCCGCGGCCCGGTCGTCGACCAGGCCTCCTGGTTGCTGGACTGGTCAACCAGGCTGTTTGACACGGCTGCTCGTAGCCTGACGTATGAGTCACAGCCTGGTTGATCAGGTATCCTTTGGGGGTGCTTATCCAGTTCTCTCTTGAACACTGTGAGTGGTTTGCCAGTTATGCCCCCGGCAAAACCAGGGACCAGAAGATCCTTCATATGTTAGAGAGAGTGACTTGGTTCAGCGCTTTAAACATCTGTCATGAGTATTAGGTCGGTGAAATGACGTATGGACTCAAGAATACCTAACTGCTATGAGGGAGCGTCATTATGGGGCAAACAACCCCTACAACAAAATTAACTGAAACCCTGGTGGACAGTGATCGACCATGCTCAGAGTGGCCAATAGGTCGAATAGTTTCTGTTCATCCAGACAACCAGGGTATCTTGAGAATAGTGAAAGTAAAGTGCTGAGGCACCACTACTCTCAAAACCATAGAGAAACTATTTCCTTTAGCGCCAGCAGGAAAAGAAGTCACTCAAAGACTTCCAATACCTGCAGCTCCAGTATGGGACATCCATCCAGAAAGTATTGCCACACAACAGTACAAGTTAAAATTAAAACAATATTATAATTCTGAAGGAGAGGAATGAAGTGTTCACATCCATAATTATTGGACTTCGACCCTTGTTTCCCCCCCCCCCCCACAGAATTATGCTGGAAATACGAGACTAACACACTGACGTACTAATATATTAACCGCCATAAGATGTTGTTAATTTACATTGGATAGTTATAAATGGATTATAGAGAACGGGACGTCTGTGACGTCTTCAAAACATTCATTTACTCAACATGTATCCTTAAAACTAACAGTCTAGTGTATTAAACTTGATAGAAAAGTGTTCTCTATGACTTAAGTTAAACAAACCTTGCCTAAAATTAAAAGCTCCCTCCCATTGTCAATAAGAGAGAGAAAATAGAACCATTTTTCTCGGGATGCTAGGAAGAGGGAGGGTAACTCTGACACTGGATGTAAACAAGAAGCGACCCGTGAGGATTAGCAATATGCTGCACTACAAAGATCTCAAATATCGATCCCCCAACAGTGATTCTGTCACAGCGACCTCATCTATAACAGGAAGTGCAACAAATATATCTATATAACAAATGTCAGTGGATAATTAAAAAATATGAACAGAGGATGAACATGTAAATAAGTGACATGAAATGAGATGTCGATACTTTTCTGACATGTGAGGCTCGCAGGACGTCTTGACCTTACTTGAGCAACAGAAGTCGTGAGAGAGGATTGTGTATGTTGAGCTCCTGGCAAAGGAGAAACCTCTAGTTGTGTGCTCCTTCAAGAGGAGGGACCCGAGCAGGCGTTGATGTGTGAAGCCTGCTGTACGACTTAAAGTACTCAATTCAGGACTAGAAGAAGCCTTGTGAGACAGTCCTATAGCTATTTTGTGGGCGGCCCTGTGTGGGGCCACTTTTGAGGACCAGGATCTGAGCATCCTCACGCCATAGAGTTCTGGAGTAAGCTAATATAACAGTTTGTTGAAGTGGTTGCCAGTGTTTGATCATGTGACCAGCAATCATGGCAAGTGTTTATGTACATAGTATATATATTTTATTGAGCGAGTGAACTAGGATAAGAGAGTAGAGATAGGAGAGCATCTTGGAGAGAGGAATGATACACCCTCCCTCGACGAAGATCAGTGGATGACTGAGGTGGGAAAGCCCCCGGCGGCGGCGGCCAGCATGGTGTCAGGGCATGTCCCAGAGTGGACCCTGCCCAAGATGGGGAAGTACCGTCGCGGCGACGCAATGGTGTTTAAAGAGATGTCGGATGGAGGAGTTTTATTTTCTGTGAATACATTTAATTATGTTTTGTTAGGAAAACGTTTATTCTGGCATGCTGATGGATTTGCAGGTTTGTGTGGGAGAACTGCAACGTTTGTATGGGGAAGGTACAACGTTTGTGTGGTGGAAGTTAGTGAGAGAACTTCATGCCAGAGGAGTACAAGTTTTACTGTAAGGTGAAGTAGGACTTCCAGTGAGAAGTGGAACTTCGTGGACCTGGTGAATCTTCGAGTTGTGTAGGGAGCTACACGCCGTTTGTGTGGAGCGTTTGGAGAGCGCTTCACTGACATTAAGGAGAACTTCACTGCAGCTGATTGGAGGTGCTGCAGGAGTGCCTTAAATATTTTGAGGACAAAGATGATGATTGTAAAAGGGGACCTCGAGTGAAGGAATAGAGGATCATAGGGACCTCAATATCTAAGGGAGTGTTTAATTTGCGTTTTGGCGTAAAAGGCGCAGTGCAAGGTGAGATATTGATGCTTTTGTAGAGTAGGAAATAGATGAATATTATGTGCATGAATTGCAGCCTAAAGCAGTGAAAAGCAAAGGCTCTGGACAGAAGTTCAAGAAGCAGCCTGATACAGTTATAGGATAGAGACTTAAGGTGACATTAGATGTTATCAGTTGGTAGTACACTAAAGGTGATTGTATTGTTGTGTAACCATTTGTTTTATGTGTATTGTGTATGTTTTAATGTATTAAATATTTTTTCTTAGCAGGCTTTTGCTCTTGTCCTGGTGATGCTCCCTGCTAGAGAGAGAGAGAGAGAGAGAGAGAGAGAGAGACAGAGAGCACGGCTATAACTTGTGTGATAGTGGACTATAACTAAGGGGGATTGAGAGATCATCCCAAAATAAGAGAATGCGGGGATTCACGGCGGCTCAAGAGCGGGTGTGTACACATGACAACTAGGCAGTATGAGCCGTACCATGAATAGAGGAGATGCTAAACCCTCTCCGAACCAGATGCTTTCCAGGGTGATCCCAAATAATTACAAGCCCTCTCAGTGATCATGCTGGTCGACCAACGGTAACAGGAGTGTGGCCATTCGTTCTGTCAAGGCATGGTTGGGACTGCTGTTCGATGATAAGCGAATATCAAGTTGGTTCAAGTAATGAAGTTTCATTGTAGGTACAAAGGAACCTCTCCCAACTCCCCTTCACCCCACTGATATTGGTTATGCATCATGATAACAGAAAACCAAGGGTAAGCCTGGTTTTTACAATTATACAATCCTAATTAATATATGTCACATTTTATTGACGATATTATTGTTATACAATTCTTACTGTGTAAAATTCGGGCAGGTAACCTGTGACAAACTGAAGAAATCACCTGGAGCTGTTAACACCTACAAGAGACTATACAGACGCCATACATGCTCTAACAAGGACCAACAGCCGCCATTAATGCAGGTCAACAAGTGGTGGACAGTGTCTGATGTTAGATGACTAAGCTATAACAATTCAACAGCTAAGACATGATTACCACTTAATTAACAAATTTTAGCTGTAGGACTAACACACATTAACTCAGTACTTTATTATAATTAATAATTATTTGATTAACAGGATACGTACATAACCCACTCCAATAAGTGATCAGGTAAACACCAAGTGGGATAACTTTTAAATATACAGTCCATTTTGAATTAATAATAATAAATTAAAGTAAGGTCAATAAATCAATAATTAATATAAATAAACAAACAAAATCCTGCTGGGAAATCCCCCACAGCACTCTTACTATTTTCTATGTTTATTTTAACACATAACTAACTTTTAACAATAATTCAGAAGTCCTTGGAATTAGTATGCAAATTAATCAAGTAACTATAGATCACATGTCAGTCCCCTTCACACCTTTACATAAATGTAAATAATGAATCCAAAGTTGACACGCTAATTGTAAGTGACTCCTTGTCATCCTTGACTGCCCTCAGCTCCCCAAGGCATAACTGTGACGTGCTTATCTCTGAAGCTAGACACAGATATAATGAAATAATCAATGATGGAGTCAGAGTTTGTCTCCTGTGGATTTCTTCCCATATTAGTCTCCGAATGCATGATAGAACTGATGAGTTGGCCAAGACTTTTGCTCGTAAAGAGGGAATTGATTACCAACTTGAACTGACTTTGAGCACCCTGAGGGCAGCAATATCCCAGGAACATCAATTAAATTTCGGAGACTTGAGGGAAAGTGAAATTCACACCAGTTACTCCATCTATCATCATTCTATTATGCAGGAAGAACCGCACGTCTATGGGTCATCCAATAATGTTAGCAGACTTCTAGATGTTACCACTGCTAGGCTTAGGCTCGGCTACAAGTACCTCTGGAAGTTTGTAACATCTGCTGATGTAGATTTGACTAAACGTAAACTCTGTTAGCAGAACTATTTGCATACGTTGCGTCATTTTATAATGGAATGTGAAAAAATCGCGGAATTTAGATATAACACCATCAATAGTGTCCAAGGAATGTGTAAGTACTTCATTCATAATGATGTGCTGCCCGAAATCCTAGCGAAGTATCCCAAATTTGCTTACTGTAGGTAATGCATGCACATGACTGTAAAGCTGCCGCCCAGTTGGGTGGGTGTGGAGCAAGACTAGTAACTGTGTGACTCATCATAGATGTAAAGTGCCTTGTATAGTGACTGTTGTGAGCCTCTTGTTGATCACTTGTGACACAAGTTTATTGATGTGTGTATTTGTGTGGGTGATTAGATATGTATGTGTATATATATATGTATACGTATATATATATATATATGTACATGTATGTATGAGAGTTTATACATGTATATATAACATTAATAATTTTGTAACTAGCGTCAAAAAAAATTTATTTGCTTAGCTAAACGAACTTTGAGGGTTCAGTTCCTGAACCAATTATGTGCCTCTGTAATCCTTTACACCACCGTCCACGGGATTGGTATGGGGTGCAAATAAGAAAGAAATTATTTGTTATAGTATAAATATGGTGAACCAAATCATACAGATTAAGTCGGTGATGATAATGTTGATGAGCATGACTGCTGATGTGCTAATAAACATGAAAGCACTCGGAAAATTGACCTTTATACCCTCTACATATCCAAACACTCTCACCCATACGAACATATTTACCCACGTATATCACCTGAGCAGTTTGATGTCTGTCGCGTGCTTCCCTTCATTATTTTATCCAATATTCTACCTAAAAAACTTTTATAACAAGAGAGAAAATGTTGGAGGCAGGCTGGTGACGCTTCACAATTTCTCGATAATTCCGACTTAAGTTTTTGTTAAATCTCGACAAAGGTTCTTAACTCAGCATTTTACCACCAGCTTATCAGACTTTAGCTCCCTCTGACAAGAATCCTCCCCATCCTGTTTGGCCCCAGTAACTCTTGCCCATACGA
This sequence comes from Procambarus virginalis, assembly GCA_020271785.1. NCBI lineage: Eukaryota > Metazoa > Arthropoda > Malacostraca > Decapoda > Cambaridae > Procambarus > Procambarus virginalis. Next base: position 13,445,233 of record WNGS01000337.1, on the reverse strand, counting down.
CCCTTACTTGGCCTTGCTTACACGAACACACCCTTCACCCCACCCTTTACATCTATCTACCCATATGACGCAGCCTGGTTGCCCATATGCATCCTCTCCTTCCCATATCCTTCCTACCCTTCACCAATTACTCTTTCTCTCTGTTGTCTACATGATTCACCTCATTGTTGCTCCTTCCCCTCTCCAATTGTACGAACTCATTCCACTCCCCTGCACGAGGAACCAACACTCTCCTTTTTCGCTTTCTCCTTACCAACGGTAATACCGAGAAGTGTATATTATCTTCATTTTGTGAACT
>WNGS01000337.1:13423331-13444835 GCA_020271785.1 Procambarus virginalis | reverse complement strand
GGGGAAGTCAAGAACAGGATCGAGAAAGTTGATGAGGGGGAGAAAGATAGGAGAGGGGTGGGGCAGAGAGGTAGGGTAGTGAGGTGAAGAGGGGTGAGGAGAAGGAAATGAGGGGGTGGAAAAAGAAGTTGAAAATGGCGTGAGAAATGGGAAGGCGTAACAAGTGTGTGAAGGAAGTAAATACAAAAAGTGTGCAGAGAATTAAAAATATCAGAAAAGACGAGCGACGGACGAACAGTGTAGGAAGATCATTGGAAAGATTTAGGCAGGATGGAACAACGGAGATTATTAAATATTATCTAAATCTCAGGTGCTTTGGGGTCTCTCCTGACCTTCCCACTACTCTGGCCGCGGACTTTGTAACGTCCTTTCCTCTGGCTACTTCACACATAGCTCATAATACCTTCACTTACTCTTGCCAAAAGTATTTTATGAATGTATCAAAATTATGGCATAAAATGTATCAAGCTTGATTGAAAGTACCCAATTTCAATTTACGTGCAAATACAAATTTTGTATTTATAAAACGTTGGTAAGTTTTTGAGTTTAATAATACGTATATAGTACATCAGTGTGTTTCTCTGTTTTAGAGCCAAAACTTTAAACCAAAGTGAACGTGGCACAACATATTCCATTCCCCCTGCAACAACCAGTGAGAGCTTTTGCAACTCGGTCCTTAGGACACCTTTAATTATGAAAAAAAATTGATTTAACAGGCCTAAAAAATGTGACGTATGATAATCTGTCTCATCATCTTGTTTGTCAATTATCGGGTCAGTTTCAGTCACTGTAACTTTACGAACAGGAATCCTATGCTGCCTCTGAGGTTCCCGGAGCCACAGTATGAGCGTCGGGGCCGCCCAGTGTCACCATCCTCCAAACACTGCTTAAACTGGATCATCGAATGACAATCGTTACAACACAGGCGAAGCGAGACGGAAAACGGACATGAGAACCAAGAAAATGAGAGTGGCATTAGAAAGACGAGATAAGAGATCGTGAAAGATGAGAGGCAGAAGGGCTGAGAAATGAGGAGAAACGTGTACGACAACATGAGGGCCAGCAGTTGTGACATGATGAGAAACACCTGTACAGACGTTGTTGTTGTTATTTTAGATTCAGCTACTCAGAACAAAAAGTTCCAAGTAGCACGGGCTATGATGATCCCGAGGTGGACTTTAGAAGGCACAGAAAGAACAATAACAGAACAGAACAAAAAAACACGGTAGCTAGGCGTCCAAAAACAAGCGTTAAATCACCACGAGGCAATGAAACAAAACAATTGAGTAGTTGAAAAGAAGACAATAACCAGAAACAAAGACAGTTGCAGAGCAACAAAGTAACCTTCACCAACAACAGAAACAAAAGCACAGAAGAAACAACATAACTCCCAGACACAGTCGCAAGACCGTCCCAGACGAGAGCCTTCAAGTCGCAGGAACAGACCACCATAACCAATACAACAATAACCTTAACAAAACTAGTCAGGAACAATGATCACTGACAAAGACAACACAAAAACAGAACCTCCTCACCCCCCTATTTCCACGGTGGCTGGTGGGAGAGGCCTGGGAAGGGGGTGTTATGGGAGTGGGGGAGGAAGGAGACTTCACCCGTGCCACCAAAACGTTCCCTAACAAAGTCAATTGTATCGGAAGAGGCTTTTCCGCTGCAGATGAGCCAAGTCAGATAGAATTTGAGGCAATAAGGGTGCCTGCCCAGCAGAGTCGGTCGTGAATTTCGAGCTTGTAGACAGTAATCACAGGAGGTGAGCAGCATCTCTTCCCCACTCGAGTGACAGCGTCTTGCTGGGCGTCGCTGGAGCGCTCGCCAAGATCCGCTGCTGAGGTAAACAGGTGGTAGTTCCGTTTTCTTTCTATCGCTGAGGAAATCGGGTGGTGTTGCCTACGAAATTTGGCCACCATATTGGAACACCAATCGAACAGCTTCACTAGTGATAAAGGACTATATTTCAGTATTTTATAGACCTCGTCCAGAATCCTTAATGCTGTTATGAACTATAAAAAGGATAAAATGGCTCAATAACACGGCCCACGAGTGTAATATAATGAAAGAAAGGACACTTGGATTCCTCCAAGACCTTTGTCAAGTGACGTGTTTGTCGAGTTATATATGAAATATTTGTGTGCTTTAGGAAACTGATTGTACATATGTAGAAAGACATATAGAGAAAATGCAGAAACCAGTTCATCAGTGCTTTGATCTGCTTCGCTAAACTAATATTGAGATTCACAGTTCCTGAGCTAAATATGTGCCGATGAAATTTCAACCACCAGCCACCTGATAGTTAATTTAATATTCTATGTACCTCAAACAATCATGACTAATTCGTGGGTTGAATGATCAACGGTTCGTTAGCAAGGAATTGTTGATGTGAGAAGCTCATTGGATCGTGCTTTATAAGGATACAGGTTCATGGTGTAGCGAGGCTATTTGGATATAGATCCCAAAGGCTGTGTTATTTTGAGATGGGCCGGTGGGACTCTGTAGTATTAGGTAAGAGGACTTCCTCTACAACCAGCCCGACTGCCTAAGGTTTCCCAACGTCAAGAAACTGTAGCAGTGTCTTATCCTAACCTACCAGAGGACCCAAAATCAGAAAACGGGAAAGTATGTCTATTTCGTGAGCCGCTACTATTTTCGACCTTAGGTAGACTATACGTCAAAATGCGACATGCTATTACGAGGACAGTTGCTACAACACGGCTATAGTGTCTAATCACTCTTTTTATAAATATTCTGGAAATGTCTTTTTAGACGTGTTAGGATTTTGTGCATTGTTACCTGTTACTTGTGATCTCACACTATGTTGGTCTGTTGTTACCTGTTACTTGTGATCTCCCACTATGTTGGTCTGTTGTTACCTGTTACTTGTGATCTCACACTATGTTGGTCTGTTGTTACCTGTTACTTGTGATCTCCCACTATGTTGGTCTGTTGTTACCTGTTACTTGTGATCTCCCACTATGTTGGTCTGTTGTTACCTGTTACTTGTGATCTCCCACTATGTTGGTCTGTTGTTACCTGTTACTTGTGATCTCCCACTATGTTGGTCTGTTGTTACCTGTTACTTGTGATCTCCCACTATGTTGGTCTGTTGTTACCTGTTACTTGTGATCTCCCACTATGTTGGTCTGTTGCCCCCACATCAGTCTAGTCTGAGGAAAATTTGTACTTTACTAAATGATTCGTATTTCAAAGATTATGGATGATTGAAAGAGAATGGTAACTATCAACAGAGGCACTCAGGGAACAAGTGCTGAGATCGACAATAAAAACACAAACAGAAGATATATAGTGTCAGCGAATTTAATTGATCCAGTGGCAAGAGAACGGTGGCAATGGACACTATTAACTTAACATCCATCACTGACTTTAAGTGGTACAACCAACAATAAAACAGAACATAATTAAATTACAAAATTTGTATTCCACTAAATTATCTTTATACTCGGTATAATTCACTTATCACAGTATATTCAACATTAAATGCCTAGCGATGCCTGGCATTAATCCCGCATACCTGAAAAGACAATAAGGGGTCGGTTAAGAGGAATTTACAGCCGCACGGAGCCAGCTTGTTCCGCTCCATGTCCAGTAACAGACTGCAGATTTAAAGAGCTGCCGAGCTGGCCTCCAAGCACTTTAGACAGTGTTTACAGATCATCTTCAAATGATTTTCTTCGTACTAACTTCATCGAAGTTATTACGGCAATTGTAGAATACACAGTTAACTTTTTACATTAATGCTATGAACATTCTCAAGAAATTATACATAGTCTGCATACTGGCTGCCGGTACTTTGGATATCGATATTGATAGTCTGTATGTGGCAGCGTCTTATCAGCTGACTGGACTCATCTACATAAACGTACTTATTTTTTCTAAAAGATATTGACAGAGATGGCTGGTTGCTCAATTCTACTACAAATAATAAGTGTGTAAATATATACCCTGCTTGCAACATGTTAAAACAGAATATGCAAATGACATATATTCTACCTTTTAAAGACAATTTATGCATATAGGTACATTTGTATACTTTATTAGCTTCACCCTTGCTGATGCAACATGCAAATTACTTAACAAGTCAACAGTGACCAGCTATGCCTGTAAATCTTTGTTATTATACTGTGAGGCAAATTTGCATATACTGTCGTATTCAAGCATTTACTGGCCAACCCAGAACATGTTTAGAATCTTGTATGCCACATCTTGTATGCCACATCTTGCTTCAAAATGATCAAACTGAAGTATCAATGTAAGCCAGGCAATGGTATGCAAATTTATTTCTGGATTAGTCGTGGGCTTACAACAGAAAATAATTTAGAATTTAGTTATGACGAGGCTAGTCCCTCGTTCATAATGTGTCTTTTCGTATAGTTAGGTAAGGATATCTTAGGTTAGGACAGGTTAGGTTGTGTTAGGACAGGATGTGTTAGGTCAGGATATGTTAGGTTATCTTGAGATGATTTCGGGGCTTAGCGTCCCCGCGGCCCGGTCCTCGACCAGGCCGCGGTCAAGGACCGGGTGTGTTTTGTTACATACCTCCATGAAGTAGCCCGTAGCAGCTGTCTAACTCCCAAGTACCTAGTTACTGCTTGGTGAACAGTGTCATCCTTATACTAAACAATAAGATAATATATATATGAATTGTTAAAGAAATTTAGGAAGTGATATACAGATGTTAAATGGTAATGATGAGAGGCATAGATTACTTTAGAATAGAATCTGAAACATTAGCAAAAATGATCAGTAGAACACGAATTGAGTTACTTAGGATGAGGGAAATTTTTTTTTGTCATGATATTAATTTGGAAATTCTTAGTTTCTCTTCTAAATTGGCTGAGAGAAGTTCATCCTTTAATGTCACTTTTAAGGCCATTTATTTGCATTATATTTCTGTTATGGTTGAGTCGCACTCTTGGAATATCAATTTCTTGTGTGGTGTTCACAGGTTCTGTTTCAGCCCTCAAGGAAGCGTTTGAGGTGAAGAGATCGCTCTTTAGAGTTTTATATATAAAGAGAACACTTGGGTCTGTGTGTGTCACGGGACATTAAACATAGTCAAGCATTCACGGGTGCAGAATATTGTTTGGGGTTTAGTTATTGTCTTATTTGCCCGATTAATTTTGAGTAATTATGTGCCGCAGGTAATTTTGGGCTGTAGATTTTTGTTGTATGTTGCAGATGAGGATTAGTCTGGTGCTTTTTTCCTTCAAGAGCCATAATCTTAAGGTCTGCTAACAGCGATTCCTAAGGGGCTTGCATAACGAGGTCTTCATGTATTTCGGCGACACCCCTTTCAGTGACTGTATTTGTTATATCGAACGTATTGATGGTGTTTATTGCACAATGGGTCCACTTGTTGCGGGGTTGTACATAAACAGACACAAACAACGTAGGTGTGACATTGATAGACGAATGAATGATAAAATGCTGTCAAGCAAGAGAGACGTACGTAGTACTGGATTTGAGAGAAATACTTTTTTTTTGTATTCTATATATGGAAATTAAAATATAATTTAAATACTATGGAGTAAACAGCAGCTATTTTCTGATTAAAATTGATTTCACAGTAAGAGAGAGGTTCTTGTGTGCTTACTAAGCATCGCAAAAACTTGGGATAATTAATTTACTTTTTGATTGATTGGAATGGAAATTATAAACTTTTTAGTGGAAAAACTAAAAAAATAAAAAGATATAAAAAACATGACGTCTGAGGGGAAAAAAGTCGAATTTGTCGAGATGAAGAATCCGGAGGCTGGAGGGAAAATTCAATTACTCCAGGTTCGACAACCGGAGATCAACAGGGTGGCACCTGGAAGCCCAGACTAGTGCCCGGTGATCTCCAAGATCGATCAATCTATTACCACCACCACTACCACTGTTACCACCGCCATACAGTACACCTAGTCATAAAAGTATTTGTGTGTACGTCTGATACCATACTACTTGTGTAAAGGAGGAAATGTATATGTTTATCTCTCAGAATGTTTGGTAATATGTTTATTGTTTGTGATGTGTGTCTATGTATGTATTAACACGATGTACTGAACGGGGTGAGAATAGCTTGAGCTACCTCATCCCTTGTGTGTATTTTACCTTAATAAACTTATTTCAGTTTCAATTTCAACCACCATTGTCGCCACCACCACCACCACCACTGTTACCAGTACCACCTACCACGACTACCACGACCATTAAATCATGTCACCAGCATCACAGCAATCACCATCCCAATTATCATCACAACCACTACAAGTCATCACCATACCCATCACAGTCACCACCACTACAGCCCCTCACCAAAATACCACGGTCACCACCACAGCACTCATTATAACAGCCTCATCATCACATTCCCAACCAGCAACCAAGCACGCACGCACGCACGCACACACACACCACACAGGCAGGAGTAACAGGTAGGGCGCTCCAGTGGATAAGGGAGTACCTAAGCAATAGGAAGCAGAGAGTTACAGTGAGGGTGAGACCTCAGACTGGCGTGAAGTCACCAGTGGAGTCCCACAGGGCTCTGTACTTGGACCTATCCTGTTTCTGATATACGTAAATGATCTCCCAGAGGGTATAGACTCATTCCTCTCAATGTTTGCTGACGACGCCAAAATTATGAGAAGGATTAAGACAGAGGAGGACAGCTTGAGACTTCAAGAAGACCTGGACAAGCTGCAGGAATGGTCGAACAAATGGCTGTTAGAGTTTAACCCAAGCAAATGTAATGTAATGAAGATAGGGGTAGGAAGCAGGAGACCAGATACAAGGTATCATTTGGGAGATGAAATACTTCAAGAGTCAGAGAGAGAGAAAGACCTGGGGTTGATATCACGCCAGACCTGTCCCCTGAAGCTCATATCAAGAGGATAACATCAGCAGCATATGCCAGGTTGGCTAACATAAGAACGGCCTTTAGAAACTTGTGTAAGGAATCTTTCAGAACATTATATACCACATATGTCAGACCAATCCTGGAGTATGCGGCTCCAGCATGGAGTCCCTATCTAGTCAAGCATAAGACTAAACTGGAAAAGGTTCAAAGGTTTGCCACCAGACTAGTACCCGAGCTGAGAGGTATGAGCTACGAGGAGCGACTGCAGGAATTAAACCTCACTTCGTTGGAAGACAGAAGAGTTAGGGGGGACATGATCACCACATTCAAGATTCTCAGGGGAATCGACAGGGTTGATAAAGACAGGCTGTTTAACACAAGGGCACACGCACTAGGGGACACAGGTGGAAACTGAGTGCCCAAATGAGCCACAGAGATATTAGAAAGAACTTTTTTAGTGTCAGAGTGGTTGACAAATGGAATGCATTAGGAAGCGATGTGGTGGAGGCTGACTCCATACACAGTTTCAAGTGTAGATATGATAGAGCCCATAGGCTCAGGAAACTGTACACCTGTTGATTGACGGTTGAGAGGCGGGACCAAAGAGCCAGAGCTCAACCCCCGCAAACACAATTAGGTGAGTACACACACACACACACACACCTTCCTGTGCACCACCATTATTGTAGATAACGTAAAATTTTGGATTAATTTTGTGTATACTAAGAGGGAGTATCCTGCGGTGCCCGGGTCTCTGTCCAGGCACCGCTCAGAGACCTCTTACTCACTCCCTTCCATTCTTCCATTTCCCCTCCATCCTCTCTCCCATTTCTATTTCCCCACTCTTATTCTCTCTCCCCTTCCTCACGGTCTCCCTCCCACCCAACCTTCCATTCTCCCCCATCCCCTTTTCTCACATTATCCTTTACCCCTTCCGTTGCCTCTCCCAGTGAGCAAAACATGTTCGAGTAATGGTAATCAACATTTTCGGCGATAAGACAAGATTGATAAGAGGCGAGAGATAAGTTGGTAAATATTGTTTCCCCACACTCAAGCACACTGGTCATAACTTCATGGGCTCACTGCTTGTCGCATTAGAGAAACAAATGCACCTTTAAGAAGGGCATGAGGATCCCTGACACCCGATGACACACGCCATACACCCACAAATCACCTTGCAAAGTTTGTGAGGCTCTAGCCCCAAGCTCTGGCTCCCAACCTGGAACAAAGAACCTAACAAACACATCTTCTTGAGGTTATCTTGAGATGGTTTCGGGGCTTTTTAGTGTCCCCGCGGCCCAGGAAGCAGCCTGGTTGATACCTGGTTGATGGGGTTCTGGGAGTTCTTCTACTCCCCAAGCCGGCCCGAGGCCAGGCTTGACTTGTGAGAGTTTGGTCCACTAGGCTGTTGCTTGGAGCGGCCCGCAGGCCCACATACCCACCACAGCCCGGCTGGTCCGGAACTTTGGAGGAATAAATCTAGTTTCCTCTTGAAGATGTCCACGGTGGTTCCGGCAATATTTCTTATGCTTGCTGGGAGGACGTTGAACAACCGCGGACCTCTGATGTTTATACAGTGTCTCTGATTGGCCTATGGCACCCTGCTCTTCACTGGTTCTATCTGCATTTTCTTCCATATCGTTCACTCCAGTACGTTGTTATTTTACTGTGTAGATTTGGGACCTGGCCCTCCAGTATCTTCCAGGTGTATATTTTTGTATCTCTCGTCTTCTTTCTAGTGAGTACATTGGAGAGCTTTGAGACGATCCCAATAATTTAGGTGCTTTATCGCGTCTATACGTGCTGTATATGTTCTCTGTATTCCCTCTATTTCAGCATCTCTCCTGCTCTGAAGGGGGAAGTGAGTACTGAACAGTACTCAAGACGGGACAGCACAAGTGACTTGAAGAGTACAAGCATTGTGATGGATCCCTGGATTTGAAAGTTCTCGTAATCCATCCTATCATTTTTCTGGCTGTCGCAATATTTGCTTGGTATGCTCCCTAACGTTAGGTTGTCAGACATCATTATTCCCAAATCCTTTACATGCTGTTTCCTACTATGGGGCATTTGATTGTGTTTTGTAACCTGTATTATGTTAAGGTCCTCTTTTACCGTCCTGAGTACCTGGATTTGTCACTGTTAAACATCAATTATTTTCTGATGCCCAGTCGAAAACTTTATTAATATCAGCTTGAAGTTTTTCAATGTCTTCAGCCGAGGTATTTTCATACNCGCCTCGCCAATTACTAATCCGACATTAATCATGGCGTTGGCCGAAGTGTCCAGGTCAGTGTGTACTCACCTAGTTGTACTCAACTAGTTGTACTCACCTAGTTGTGCTTGCGAGGGTTGAGCTCAAGATCGTGCACGTGAAGAAAAAAAAAGAGATTTGTTTACCCGCCTATAAAATACTCGGGAAACAGAGAGAGCAAACAAAGACTATTTAGAAGGGGGTTGTAGTACACGAACAGGGCATATCAGAAGGAAAAAGTACCCAAATAAGCCACATATTATAAATTATTTTTTCTCAATATGAGGTATAGTAACAGACGAAACGTGTTCCAGAACGTAAGTGGTTGAGCCATCGCCAAAGATCTAAATGTAGATATGACAAAGTCTATACATACAGTCGATTAAGGTTTGAGAAGGGAGGTAATTATCAGGGGAAAGCGCCAAGCCATCACAGCTATAGAACAGTGAGAGGCGGGACCCAGGAGCCGTGGCTCATTCCCTGTAAAGACAACTAGCTCAATATATCTAGTTAAGTGCACGCACTCTGCTCTTTGCAAGTCATGGAGATCCCTAAATCTCTGAACTTTGACACATAAGAAACTACCCTAGTGCTAGCGAGCATTGAGAAATGACCGTAATCATTGTGTTATATATATATATATATATATATATATATATATATATATATATATATATATATATATATATATATATATATATTTAAGATATATACAAGAGTTGTTACATTCTTATATAGCCACTAGCACGCGTAGCGTTTCGGGCAAGTTCTTAATCCTCTGTTCCCTGGAGTACGACCCCCACGAAAAATCGTTTTTACATTTTACAAGTACCTATTTTACTGTTGAGTTAAACAGGCTACATTTAAGGATTTGCGCCCAGCAAATCCTTCCCGGCGAGGATACGAACCCATGACAAAGCGCTCGCGGAACGCCAGGCGAGTGTCATACCACTACACCACTGAGACTGGTGTATGACACTACACACCACTGGCAGCCGTGTGACAACAATAATGCACAAATTGCAGCCCTTGAGATGAATATCGTTTACAAAATCATCATAAAATTACCTCCATTACAAAAATAAGGCTCAGGGCTGACATTCTTTTTCCTCTGGTGCCCGCAGCTCGACAAGGAACCTGATAAAACAGGGAACGCTTTAACGAGTCATCTTTCCAAGAATTTGGTGCCTAAGCCGATTTAACAAGTAAAGACCTCATTAAAAACTAATAACGACGAAAATTTCCTCGAGTATAAGTCCGTGTTCTTGGCAACAATCTCCCCCCCCCCCAACACGACCCCTCCCCCACTCCACACACACACAAGTAAGCGGCTTGTACGTGGGTTGGTTAGGGAGGCTCCTCCTCATTAAATTATTAGGAAGAACAGGTTGCCACCAGTCTGCACCTCACAACCCCTCACCACAGAACAGCGCACCTCACAACCTGGAACCAGCCTGCCCCTCACTTGGAACCAGAACGCGTTCTATGTAAGGTGTGACCAGTGAGAACAAGTCTTACGGGCTCACCATAGCCCGTGCTACATGGACACTTCGTCCTGAGTAGCTAAATCTGTAACAACAACAACAACGAGAACAAGTCCCATAGATAACAGCCCCGCTCCTGTCCCACGTAAGTCCACTACGGGCTCACCATAACCCGTGCAACTTGGAACTTGTTCTGAGTAGCTGAATCTATAACAACAACAACAGAAACAGGTCACCTCACCAAGGTGACCTGTATCATCGTCGAGGTTGACTCTTGAGGCCAGAGTTCACCGTCAGCGTGCACTAGAGCTCGGAGGCTGCACCAGATCTCCTCCTCACCTGAGACTGTACATCGTACACTTACGACGTGTTAGTAAACAAAAAATCACATTAATATTGGATTTTCCATGAATCGGTCTCTACTGATTAGGTGGGTTGTTTTGGTTGGTACGAACCTGGTTAGGTAAAACGGGTTTCCTTTAACGGAGCGACGAGTATAGTGAACAGCCTTCACTATCAACCTGCTCCTTGTCAGAGACGACAGGCTGGCACCAACGACATTGACAGCAGGCTGGCACCTAGGACAAAGACAGCAGGCTGGCACCTAGGACAAAGACAGCAGGCTGGCACCAACGACACAGACAGCAGGCTGACACCAACGACATAGACAGCAGGCTGGCACCAACGACATAGACAGCAGGCTGGCACCAACGACATAGACAGCAGGCTGGCACCAACGACATAGTCAGCAGGCTGGCACCAACGACATAGACAGCAGGCTGGCACCAACGACAAAGACAGCAGGCTGGCACCAACGACATAGACAGCAGGCTGGCACCAACGACATAGACAGCAGGCTGGCACCAACGACATAGACAGCAGGCTGGCACCAACGACATAGACAGCAGGCTGGCACCAACGACATAGACAGCAGGCTGGCACCAACGACATAGACAGCAGGCTGGCACCAACGACATAGTCAGCAGGCTGGCACAGGCTGGCACTAACGACATAGACAGCAGGCTGGCACCAACGACATAGTCAGCAGGCTGGCACCAACGACATAGACAGCAGGCTGGCACCAACGACATAGACAGCAGGCTGGCACCAACGACATAGACAGCAGGCTGGCACCAACGACATAGACAGCAGGCTGGCACCAACGACATAGACAGCAGGCTGGCACCAACGACATAGACAGCAGGCTGGCACCAACGACATAGTCAGCAGGCTGGCACCAACGACATAGACAGCAGGCTGCACCAACGACACAGACAGCAGGCTGCACCAACGACATAGACAGCAGGCTGCACCAACGACACAGCAGGCTGCACCAACGACATAGACAGCAGGCTGCACCAACGACACAGCAGGCTGCACCAACGACACAGACAGCAGGCTGCACCAACGACATAGACAGCAGGCTGCACCAACGACACAGCAGGCTGCACCAACGACATAGACAGCAGGCTGCACCAACGACACAGCAGGCTGCACCAACGACATAGACAGCAGGCTGGCACCAACGACACAGACAGCAGGCCGGCACCAACGACACAGACAGCAGCCCGGCACCAACGACACAGACAGCAGGCTGCACCAACGACACAGACAGCAGGCCGGCACCAACGACACAGCAGGCTGCACCAACGACATAGACAGCAGGCTGCACCAACGACATAGACAGCAGGCTGGCACCAACGACATAGACAGCAGGCTGGCACCAACGACATAGACAGCAGGCTGGCACCAACGACACAGACAGCAGGCCGGCACCAACGACACAGACAGCAGGCTGGCACCAACGACATAGACAGCAGGCTGGCACCAACGACACAGACAGCAGGCTGGCACCAACGACACAGCAGGCTGCACCAACGACATAGACAGCAGGCTGCACCAACGACACAGCAGGCTGCACCAACGACATAGACAGCAGGCTGGCACCAACGACACAGACAGCAGGCCGGCACCAACGACATAGACAGCAGGATGGCACCAACGACATAGACAGCAGGCTGGCACCAACGACACAGACAGCAGGCTGGCACCAACGACACAGCAGGCTGCACCAACGACATAGACAGCAGGCTGCACCAACGACACAGCAGGCTGCACCAACGACATAGACAGCAGGCTGGCACCAACGACACAGACAGCAGGCCGGCACCAACGACATAGACAGCAGGCTGGCACCAACGACATAGACAGCAGGCTGGCACCAACGACACAGACAGCAGGCCGGCACCAACGACACAGACAGCAGGCTGGCACCAACGACATAGACAGCAGGCTGCACCAACGACATAGACAGCAGGCCACAGACTTCAACTCATTTTCTCATCTATAATTACCGCCCAATCAAATAAGTTTTCTCATCAGGAATATGGAGATTCACACCCACAAGTTCCTCCTCTTCAGAGAAAGAAAGTGAACTTAAAACCCCGTCAACTGGACCTTTAATTGAACTCTGGGACTCATCAGCTTAGGTCCTGACTGGAAATTAAAACCCACTTGTCCTGAACTTTAATTGCCGTTCGAACCATTCTAGCCGAGCCTTATTAGTGAACAATGCGTTTCACACACGTTTCGAACCAATGTAAGAAAGATTAGGCTGATCTTTGATTGACCTTAGCCGAATTGTAATCGAAATTTGTAGTTCCTCAAGGTTGTTTTTTTGGATAGTGTTCACTCGCCAACCTGAAATGTTCAGTGAACATCGAATTCTCTTGTGGAGCTTGTAGTCGAACACTGATTCTTAAAAAGAAAGCGTAAGTATCCTTGTTAATTTAAGGTCAAACTCCGATATTAGTTTAAATCACTTAAATATGTAGTATAGTGAACTGGGCTAGTAACTAGACATCGACTGTGTAAGGACGATCGACTTTGGACTGCCGGTGTACGCGCCTGGAGTTTCCCAAACCATCTCGCGAAGCAAAACAAAATATATAATAGCTTAAATATGTTTATCTTTTGTATCTGCCCTCCCCCCCAGCGCCAGCACCGTAGCTTCCTTCCCGCTCAACGCCAGCACTATAGCACCATTACTCCAGCACTCCCCGCTCCCCAACGCTAGCGCAGTAGAGCCCTCCACCACCACAGCACCACATCTACAGCTTGAAATTTGAAGCTAGAAAAGGACACAATGAACATAAAACAATTCCTCAGGGTGACGGTATTAAGCGGAATGCTTTGGAAAAGGGACAAATGAAGACGAAACATCTGCAAGCTGACTCAAACGACAAGAAGGTCACGGGTCATTGTACCCGTTGGCTAAGAGGAGGGTACCTGGAGCTGGAGCCACATCCCAGTAAGCATAGATATATCAGAAACTCAGGCTGCCTGGCGCGAAAACACGAAATCCACATTGCGCCATCCGCCTCCGAAACGGCTCCATTCGACTAACGAGAAAAAATTCCGCAATGTTTATCGTTAAATACAGTGAGAGGAGACGCTTGTGCCCGGAGCAGCGCTCGACACACTGTAACCCACAATACAAAGGTGACCCATTACATGTTGCTTAAAAGGAAAACGGTGTCCGGAGGCGAGAATGAGAACGTAGAGGTTAAGTTGTCGTTGGTGTTGAGGCGTGGCGCACTCTTAGTGCACATGACCAAATTATCCCTTTTTCTTTCTCTCCCTTCTCCAACGTCTCGTGTTCCCTTATTCCTTCTTTCTTTAACTCCTTTTTCCTTAACTTTCTCACTCCTTTCCCCCCACATCTCTCTAATTGTTATTCTTTTCGTTCTTTCCCTCTTCCTTCTGTTTTTCTTTCCTCTCTGATGTCCTGCCTTTATTCTTTTCTCTCATTTGCCCATCCTTTCTCCCCTCGACTCTTTCTTTTCTTCCCATTTCCATACCATTCCTTTCTTACTAAGTTTCTGCCTCCCTCCATGTTACCCTTCCTTTCTCCAACTCTCCATTTCTTCCATTATCACTCGGCCCTTCAATAATCATTAGAGTTTCTTTACCATGAATTTTCTATAAATTGATAGCTGATAGCACAGCAAACTTATACTATAAGACCAACAACGCCAGCAATGCGTTCATACTGAACCAAATATTCATATATATATATAATGCCATCCACACTTCCATGGAAATAAACATTCCATTCCCTTGGACTGTCTGGGTCTCGAACCGTGGATCCCACGCATGTGAGGCCGATTTTTTTTATGAACACATTTAGGTACATCTGCATATGTGCAGCTGCCCTAGACTATGTGAAGGGGAGTACAGTGTGGGCCAAAAAGCTATTAACTACGTGATGCTAAAATCCCCTTCACACAGGATGGTTAGTCATACAGAGGCATGTGATCAGTAGTCTGCCGCTGGCTCTTACTTCCCTCTGGCTCTCACCTCTCCATAGAATAAAGATTAGGAGGGAGGAAATTATCAGGGGAAAGCGTCAGGCCATTACGACTATATTGCGCTTGGAAGGGGTCAGGATAGGGATTTTGGATGGGACGGGGGAGGGGAAGGAATGGTGCCCAACTACTTGAGGACGGTTGGGGATTGAACGCCGACCAGCACGAAGCGAGACCGTCGCTCTACCGTCCACTCCACAATGATTTATGGAATACTTGCTGGGAAATTTTAAACAGGATTGTTTAAAATAGAAGTTCTCTCTTCTGTTACTTCTATCACCACCATTTTCAGTAACCTCTAACGCTGCGGGCTAGAAACCCTCTGATTGTGATCTGCGTTTCCAGTTATCTGACATCTTCCATTTATTGAAAGTAAAATTTTAAAAATAATAAATCCCAGGAAAACTTTATTACTCACTTATACACAAATAATTTTATTAGGAATCAATAAAACCTTTAATTATGTATGAGCAAGTTTGTTTTGGGAATTAATACTAGCAGCTCATCAGGATAAATAGACATCATCGTTATACATAATTTATTTACGCATGTATACTCGTTCATCTCTATACTAAACATCGTCAAATTAACAACATCCCATATTTCCCAGGGTGCAACTATACACATTACTGCAATAAAACTCCAAACACCACTTCAAGTTGCGGCCTCACTCGGCCAATTTCACAGGCGTCTAATGTCCTCCCATCCCATTACAGAATGATAAGCCCACCCACGTGAAAAAAGTTAGCAATGAATTATTTAACCGCTCCTGCGTCCTCATCAAACGATCGTATAACCTCGTTAATAGTGATAATCTGCCGGAACCTCGCTATAACTTCCTGCATAAAATCTAATACTGCATTGCTTATTTTCCTCACAAGCAGTTTTGTCAGTGTTGCACTCTTAACTTGTCAAATGGTAACTCAGCGTTGCTTGCACGATGGAGCCCACACTACACACTGTCCTCATCTCTGTAAACATCTTTACTACGCACAACCATCATCGCTGTATTCATTATCACTACACACACTCTTCATCACTGTAACCATCACACTTCACACTATCATCTGTGCCCATTTTTACTACACACTATCTTCATCACGGTAAACATCTTTACTACACACAACCATCGTCGCTGTATCCATTCTCGCTACACACTGCCGTCATTACTGCACCCGTCTCATTAATTTATCAATGGAAAATCCCATTGATATATAACGATAATGGGATATTTTTGTCCGTTTAAAGAGAAGCGTTGGGGGGTGGAACTCCGATCCCACAGCCAGTGTCTGCAGGCAATGTGTAAAACCCTGATTTGGTATCAAAAATGCCTCAGGAACCCTAGAGGATTCAGTCGAGTTCAAGGTTACATTTATTTTGTTGCATATGTGGCCAAGTGGTTTATTACACAAGTTAATAGCTTAGCACAAGGCGTAATGGCGTGGGGAGGCATTGATCTAGCTTAGGTGGACTGTAGACTCAACACTCCCGTCTCAGTTAACTGTTGTGGTTGGCGAAATGGTCAACAGAGCATCTTCTTGATCTAGGTTGGTCATCTCCAATCGTCCTCGTTGAATCACAGTGGTTGGATAAATAGAAGGTTCCAGACGCTCTTTGCTTCTAGTGCACTAGTTTACTGGTTTACCAACAGCCACCGCTTGCAGGGCGCAATTCCTGGAGACTACACTCGACCAGATTCCCTCGCAATCGGCAGGTCGTCGACCAGGACTACCGTTTGTCTCAGGTCGTTCCAAACCCCAGGAGCGGGCCAAAGGTCGCTCAGTGGCTTTTCCAGCCCGCACTCTTGGTAGACTAACGCGTCTTGAAGTCCCACTTCTCGCGGTTTGGGCACTCCCTAATGTTCCTCGTGCAGGTGCTCGGTGTCCCCACTGCCGTCATCCTTGATTTCTTCCACGGGCTAGACTGCTCCTTGCTGGAGAGGGAAATGGTGCGTCCGCCCACGACGAACCCGAGGATTGCAGTGACGCGGCCTGGGTTTCCCGCTTAGACACTGGCAGTGACGTTACGTTACGCGACGCTGTGTTCTAATTGGCCGAGCTCCCAGCAGACAACAAATCACAATTCCAACTTCCCCGGTGACTCTGTTTTTCCGTTTTGCTTTCGGCGGGAACGCTCCCATCTGAACCTGGGTGTGTCCGCCATCTTGCCTCCCAGGTTGGGCTTCTCACCCGCCTGCACCCAACTTGTATCCAACATAACTTAAAGTTCTCTGATCATTCTTTTCCTTAAACGTAACCAAATAAAACTATGTGGCTTCTAGACTATTTACAGGGGTGAGAATGTCTATAGGCAGAAGGGGAGTATATTTTCCCGGTACAAGTAACAATGAGCAGTGCCAAATTCTACGTTCTATCCGTTCATCGCGTCGATATTTGCACGATCGTCCACATAGTTAAAATAAAGTACTATGTTATCGGGAGGATGGGTTGCAGGCGAGCAGGTGTCCTGCCAAGAAGAGTGACAGCACAAGTGACGGGGGAGCTCCCAGCAGGCGACGGTGCCAACCACCACCACCTGCGGCTGTGTTCCCTCATAATTCTCCCTGTCATCTCGCTCAAGAATTTTGTTGCGAGTTTTTCTATTTACAACCGCGTCACGGCCTTCGTGGATCAAAGGCAGGCGCGCGGGAAGGACGAAACCCGTATTGGTATCCGGTAAAAGAGGCGCCCTTAAGACTACGTGTGGGTTGGCCCTCTCGGTAGGAATCCTCAGAAGAAGAACGTCTTTATCAGTGTTAAGCCATTAAATGCGTCAGTGAGAGGTGGGGATGAGAGGAGAGGTGGGCGGGGGCAGGGGACAGGAGAGGGGGGATGGGACAGGTGATGGTGAAGGGGACAGGTTAGGGGGGAGGGGAGAGGTGAGAGGGGGGGGGGCAGGTGAGAGGGGGGGGACAGGTGAAGGGGGAGGGGGAGTCCATCGCTCTCAGAGTTCACAAAAGCGTATTTTAGCCCCATTGATGTCTTTGTTCAAACTTATTGTTATTTGTAAACAATTAAGGGGTGTAATTTTTTTAAAGTTTTCCAAATAACTTAAGTTTAGATATGAGTGTTGCGTTTTAAAGTTATTATTGTTCACTTATATATTAATATACTTAAACCATTTGTCACAGTCTCACAATACAGTGAAACTATTCAAATTCTGGAAACTATTTGTTTGTTTAGTTTAGGTTATATAGCTTTTTAACTGCTGTCAGTATGCTAGGTGATCTCATTCCGTCTGTATGTTATTTTCAAGAAGGCACTACGGGCTCACCATAGCCCGTGCTACCTGGAACGTTTTGTTTCAGGTAGCGAATCTTTAACAACAACAACAACATATTTCCAAGACCCAACGTGGTCCACATCATGTATATTTACATATATTTCGATACCTGTAGACCTGTAGACAATATATATAGTCAAACAGGAATATATCAAGATAAAATTGCAAATTATACGAATATTTGACTATAAAACGAAACAATCATAATCATATCGGTGTGGGGAATCTAAAGATATGAGACATTACCGAATACCATAAAATCAAAATACAAACTAAATTGGTTAGCACTTAGCTGTTTCGGTACACCATTGAAGTGTACCTTACCTTACGTTGAGGTGCTTCCGGGGCTTAGCGTCCCCGCGGCCCGGTCGTCGACCAGGCCTAAACACATGACCCCGGAGTGACTCGAACACCCAGCCTTCTGATCTGGAGTCAGACGCGCTACCATTGCGCCACGAGGCCCGTCTCAGGTACACTGTAGACTGCAGTCTCTACTTCACTGGGACTGTAAAGCCGTGTACTTGGTTCTCTTGAAGGATGTAGTTACTCTAACACAGGGTTATTGAGAGAAGTTAACCTAAAATACCTGAGGAGATTCTACTCACATCAAAATTTTATTATGTACTAAGGATTAAATAATAACTTTAAAACAGCACTAATAATGACTGCTAACTACTGGGTCACTGTCATTTAAGAATTCCATCTTCGTATATGAACAATTCCATCTTTATACAGGAACTTTCGCATCTTCGTACAGGAACAATGTTCCATCTTCGTACAGGTATAATATTCCATCTTCGTACAGGAACAGTTGCATCTTCGTACAACAATGAATCTACAAGAACAATAACATTTTCGTGCAACAAGAAGCTGTTAATTTAAAACACCAAGTTGTCCTTGGTACAAGAACAATTTGTCCTTAGTACAAGAACAATTCATCCTTGATATAGGAACAAGTCCCTGTCGGCACAATAATGAGATGATTGAACAACGGACAATACACCAATTAACGACGAAGGACTAAACGAAATACCAAACACGAGACAAGAGCAGGAAAAACAACCCCGCCATAAACCCAATGAACCCAACGTTGCCATAAACCCAATGATAAAGAGGAGCACAAATACAATAGCTGTATGGGTCATTATCAAAACACTAAATGACTTTGCACTACACAACGAGCGAGGTTGGATTGTTCCCTCTTCTCGAGCCAATTACACTGAGTTAATCATGGAAAATAATTGGGCTGTCATGTTTTCTAGAGATTACTTTGATTTTGAATGAAGAGTAAATTAGTTACAATCCCAACAAATTACAGCCGGAAATGTACATCGTTAAATAAAGTATAATTAATTTTTTAGATATTACATTTGAAAGCAATATTTATGTTGCAAAACATCGAGGAACAAAAATTCTCATGTTGAAGTTGATAGAAAATGAAAAATCCAGCGATAGCAAATTTACACTGATCAATTAAGCGGTTTTATAAATTGAAATCCTTAATGCTAAGAAAAATTATGTAATATATTCATTCACTTTGGACCATCGGAGCCTCGAACCACCATCAGACCACATAAACAAAAGGCCGCCGCTCTACCTACTGAGCCACCAGCACCCCCTAAAAAGGAAGGATTCCAGAGACACCTATCTGCTGTCCAACAGAAACTTTCAGCCTGGGATATTCAATGTTAGGAAAGTAACGGCTCTCATATATTCACGTTTCCTGTGTATCGGACTTGAGGAGTTAGGTTTGTTACTTGGGTTGGCACTTTTGGTTAGGGTAAAATGAGGGTGAGCAGCGAATCAAGAGAACGGACTGAACCTACAGCACCTTGGAACGTGTTTATTACTGCAAACTATCGTAAACTATCGTACAATAAACTTTGTTTACGGGCTCACCATAGCCCGTGCTACATGGACACTTCGTTCTGAGTAGCTAAATCTGAAACAACAACATGCAAACTATCACCCCCACAAACCAACGATCAAGACATTCGTACATTTCACGTTCCGCCAACTGAACAGCAATTAAATAATTGGGCCGTTCAACCCTCTCAAACGTTCTTTCCATTGTACCTTGATAATTAAGAGTGGTCTCAAGCATTACACACCACAGCAGCGCGGTACCCCACGAACCACCATTCGCATTCGGCGCCATTACTAATCACAAACATCATTTCATGTATTACGCATCACAAACCACCAGACCGCACCGCGAACCACCACCACAAACCCGTCTGTCTCCACCACACGCGGAACGCGACCGGGGGAAACACCAGGGTGTGAAATTACCTCCGAAGGCATACTTTGATGATCTGGTTCAACGACTTCCAACAAAGGTTGCATTCAAAAGCGCCATCAAATTGTATCAATTGTTGTGGCAAAGCGAGACAGGAAAAAAAAAATAGGACAAAAGAAGAAAAAAAAATCTTTCGTGTTTTCCAAACCGCATCAACAGAGAACAACATCCGGGGATTTTGTTCGATGCTCTTAACTAGTTCAGTTAGTCGACTGAAAAATCAGAAGGAATTAGATTGGGGAAAGGAATTCTTTGAGGCGGCGTGAGGCAGAAAAATAAATTGTTGCCTTCACGTTAGGCCTAAACAGAGATATATTCATGTTATATAAAAATATTTCTTTCGGGAAATATATTTCCAGGAAGGAGGAAATACATCTTCATATATATATATATATATATATATATCAGCTCTCTGGGAGTGTGGAAGTTGTATTCTTGAACTACTGAGGACAAACAAAATTGTCAAGGAATATACAGAAAATATACAAGAAATATTTTGCAGAAGAAATGGCGTATGTTCTGTTGTTCATTGTCTCCTTGCATTAAGGAAGCTACTGTATTGTGTCCTTTCTCCAAGAAGGCTACTGTATTGTGTCCTTTCTCCAAAAAGGCTACTGTATTGTGTCCTTGCTCCAAGGAGGCTACTGTATAGTGTCCTTGCTCCAAGGAGGCTACTGTATTGTGTCCTTTCTCCAAGACGGCTACTGTATTGTGTCTTTGCTCCAAGGAGGCTACTGTATTGTGTCCTTGCTCCAAGGAGGCTACTGTATTGTGTCCTTGCTCCAAGGAGGCTACTGTATTGTGTCCTTTCTCCAAGAAGGCTACTGTATTGTGTCCTTGCTCCAAGGAGGCTACTGTATTGTGTCCTTGCTCTACGGAGGCTACTGTATTGTGTCCTTGATTTAGAAAGGTTACTGTCACCACCTCCGTCACTTTCACCATCACCG